>JAOYMZ010022798.1:0-15890 GCA_025802335.1 Pinguicula primuliflora | reverse complement strand
ATTCAAAGTGGTTTGAGAGATATGGCCGTTGGAAGGGACAACTTAGTCTTTGCATCTTTGTTTTACCCTATGTTCTAGAAGTCGGCCGCCCCGGCACCAAGGCGGCCGACTAGTCGCCCAAAAACATACCCCCGCCCCGATTTTGGGCTAAACGGCGTGGTGGGACGGTCACAACAGTGGAGCGGCCGTCCAATCCGATAAATCGGCCGCCCCACCCAACAAATCGGCCGTTCAGCCCGATTTGGGCCTAAACTGAGCGATGGGCCAAAAAAAATTTTACTTGTTAAAAACTTGGACTTCAGATTTAAACCCAAAATCCAGAATAAAATAGAAGTCATTATAATAATTTATTATAATTAACTTTTTTTTTTTGTAAAATTTACAAAGGGATGCCCACTATTTATAGAAGGAGAAAGGTGAACTTCACCTTTCTTCTTTCGGTGTGGGATATTTCATACTTTCAAGTTTCAACAATCTTTCCTTCTTTCGAAGACGAAAAAGAGTTTACAATTGAGTTATCCCTGCCAAATCGATCTCTCTTCTCTCATAGCTTGTGTTTACCTATGCACCCAAAAATTAATTGCATCATTTACTTTTCTTACTTTTCTCCCAGAAAATCCCACGGAACCTCTCTTTGGTTTGTTCAATTTACAATTGACTTCTCCCCAATTTGTCCCTTCCCATTTCCCTTCCACCAAAAAACATCATCTCAAGGGATCAGAATCAGTGATTCGGTGCTGCAACCTCCAACCCATGTTTTTTTGTCCTTCGCAGGAGCAGCGAGCGGGAGGCTCTTGTTGGTGATGACGGTTCTGGTTGAAGGTTTGCGTGCTGCTGGAAACTGGGTTGGGACGTGGGAGGAACAACCTGTTGTTGTATGTTCTGCAAGTGTTGCGATAATGAATGATGTTTTCAGCACCTATCTGCAAGTTTATCCTTGTGTTTTCCCCCAGCTTGAGGTGGTCAGTGAGCTAAACAGAGGCTATCATCCTTCACCCTTTTTCTCAAATATTATCACTGAAGACAACTTATTTGCCTAAGTCCACATTGTAACCGTGTGTTATCCTGATATTATTTTACTGGCCTGGTGTATCTTTGATAATATGGTTCAAAATGATTGCTTGCTTTCTAAGATTTTATAATATGGAGCGGGACTTCTTATGAGGAGTTAACCTTCGTCGTTCATTTGTCATTCAGAAAACAAGAATGAGCGCATTGTCTGTGTCAAGAACATGACCCCTAAAGATGTACTTCAGTGCGCCATGAGGTTGAGGAACTCCCAGGGAAGGAAGAAGTGTTTTTCTTCCTGCAGTGTTTGTGTTTGGCAATTATCTGTCCCACACCGGAAAAGGAATTCAAAGATTTCTACTTTATATACCTAATTATTATACAACTCAGCATCAAAACTCAGCATTGACCGGGAGAGACTAGCTGCCTGTTCGAATTTTTTATGCATTACCGGGATAGACAAAAAAAAAAAAAAGAGGCCAGCGGCCAGACTCCGACAAAGCGGATGGGACGGCCGTTTAAGCGCTCAAGGCGCTGGGCGGCGGACTGGTTATATATAGATTTTTTGAGTTTCACTTGGAATGGAATTAATTATTCATAAAAAAAAAATTACACGAATTGTGTGGGTTTTCAAAAAATAAAGGACCTCAAAGAACTTTATCGAAACTTTTGGACCAAATGGTTATAGATGAAATTTCTTGCTGAACGACTTTGCAGAAAGCGCACTCTTTCGTAAAACATCATTAGGGATTGGGTTCGTGCTATATAAGGGCTCTCGCGCCTCTCTCTCGTTTTTCACTATTGCTATTTGCTAATCCAACTCTCTCCTAGGGCTAACCTAAGTTTTTCAATCGGAAGCCATGTCGTCCGCCGAAGCCGCTGTGCAGAAGACGATCGTTCTGAGGAGTTCCGACGGAGAAAATTTTGAGGTGGAGGAGGCGGTGGCGTTAGAATCGCAGACTATAAAACACATGATTGAGGATAACTGCGCCGACACCACTATTCCGCTCCCTAACGTCACATCCAAGATCCTAGCCAAGGTGATTGAATACTGCAAGCGCCACGTAGAGGCTGCTGCTAAGGCTTCTTCTGATGGGGTGCCGTTGACGACCGACAAAGTAGTCGACGAGGATTTGAAGAACTTCGATTCTGATTTTGTCAAAGTTGATCAGGGGACACTCTTCGATCTGATTTTGGTATACAATACTTTATATATTATCACTGTTCTTAGATATTGTCGGATTTGCCTGATGCTTTTGCTTGTTCTCTGTCGCCCATTTGTCTTTTTCTTCTATTCATTTATTTTTGCCCAGATGATGATTTGTTACTTGCGTAAGTGTATCATTGATTTTCCTAAGGATATTCTATGTGAGTTCGTTCCCCCATTGTGTTCTAAATTTATGTACGATCACACCTTCATTTTCGTATTATCGGTTTACTACTTCCGATATCTTCGATTATGCAGGTATGTTGTTGTAGTATTTCTTGATCTTAGTCAAATATTGGATCTTTTCTCAAAATATTTTCTTTTCTTGGTACTGAGTTCGGACCAGTTAGTTTGCATAGGATTATTAGTTGACTGTTTCCTGTGTAGGGTAGTTCAATATTTTTGGCACTGAAGATTGCAGTCTTACCTATTGTGTTTACTTGATTTGGGTATATATTTGATTCCATTCGATCTGAATCACAATCAGCATGCCGCCTTTAAGTTAGATCTAACAATTCATCGTTGTAAGTTAGCCTACTTGTGCTCGGACTTCACCCGTCAAAAAATTATTACAACTGATCTGTTAAATTCTACAAGGTCTACCCGATTAATATCTTTGAATTCTGGAACAATTTCCGGTGTGCATTGGTCTTTATCAGTTTTTCCCTTTTATGTGTCCTACTAAGCATCAGTTATGTATTTCCAACAGTTTTCTTTTCTCTTCGTTACATATGATTTTCATGAAGCTTGCAATGTATAATATAATTCAGCCTACCATGTCTCTGGCATTTTTTGTATTTCCTTGTATCTCATGCAAGTTTTCCTTCTTCAGGCTGCAAACTATCTTAACATCAAGAACTTACTAGACCTAACATGCCAAACTGTTGCCGACATGATCAAAGGCAAGACACCAGAAGAGATCCGCAAGACTTTCAACATAAAGAACGATTTTACACCCGAGGAGGAGGAGGAGGTTCGTAGGGAGAATGCATGGGCCTTTGAGTGATCCACAACTTTCTCCTAATGTTCTTGTCATGAAAGCCTTTGAGTGATCCACAACTTTCTCCTAATGTTCTTGTCATGAAACAGGTGTTCGTGTATATTTCGTCGTATTGTTCAGATCAAGTATTTTTCTTGCTTTATGTGGTTCAATCAACCTGACCTTATTTTGCTGTCATGACGAGGTGCCCATCTCTTCTGGTCTCACAATCGTGGACACATTTGTATTTCCTCAACTTAGTACTGTGTTTGCTTTGTGTTTTTCATGGTTGATGGAACTACTTGCAAGTTGCTGTGTTTTTGTTAGCTAACCAATTATCCATTCAAATAATTATACAACGTGTTTAGAATTTAGATAAAGACTGGATATGTTTCGTTGTCGACCTATGTGCATGGTTTAATTTGTGCCTCTGTTCGAGAAATAGGTCACCTAAGCCGTTTAGGCACTGCTTAGGATGTCGCCCTCCGCCTTGTCCGAATTATCGCTTACGCCACTTAAAAGTCCGCTTAGAAGGGCGCCTAGGCCGTTTAAGCGCTGAGGGTTCCTTGGCCGTCCAAGGTCCGCATAGTGCTTTTTCGAACACTGATTTGTGCACGATTTAACATGCTGTTTGGAATGAACATGCTACACCCTCAATAATTCAACTCTTTCTCTGCATCCTTGGTTCCTTTGATGTTAGCTGCATCTGTTGAACTTGCGTCGAGATCATGTGGTTCACGAACCCCGTTATAGCGCATCCCCCTTCCATCGCACCCCCTTCCTATTTCGTCAAAATATAGACGATTTTTCATAAATATAAATTCAAGAGCTAAATATAAGAGTTAAATATAAACCCAAAGGCCAAATTAATATTACGGCGGTTTCGTCGTCGAAAAATCTAAAATCCTATTTAAATGTTATAAACTCAAGAGATAAATATAAACCCAAGAGCTAAATTCTATTCACCCAAGCTGTAAATGCTTTACCAAAATTTGTGGGAAATCGTCTATATTTTGGTGAAATGGGAGGGGGGTGCAGTGGGGGTACCCCAGCGGTGGTTCATTCCTTCTATAGTGGTGAAGTCTGTTTGTTGGGACTAGTTCACCATTCGTTTCTCACTGCGATTGAGATTTGAGAAAGAATAGGGAGATGCAAGACGGGAGACGAAGGAGTGTTTGAAATGAAAAATTGGTTTCTAAGTGAAAAATATTTGCCCGTATCGGATAAACGGGCTTTTCTTGAACAGGGAAACGGGCTTTTCGTTTCGCGGGTTATACGGATAAAAGTTCGTATTCGCCCGTTTTCCGTATATAAAATCCGAACCGCCCGTTTTGTAATACGGATAAAGTCTGGACCGCCCGTTTTCGGAATCCAACTCGCTCGTATCCGCCCGTTTTCGAAAACGGTTTAAACGGTCCGAACTAAACGGTCCGATCCGGACGGAAAGCCTGCCTGTTTAGCCCATTTAACCGGACCGTTTGCTATACTCTACTTGGGAGAGAATTTTCTTGTATTCACATTCACTCTTTACATGGTTAATTTAATACACATGTATATAGATCACTCACACATTTCTGGGAGCGGGAGGTGTGCAGTGCTACGGCACACTATGCGGCATTTTGGACAGATGCATAAATTTTTTTAACTTTTAATTTATTAAAATACTAATTATCATTATAGAAACATTTCCGTCAAACTCATCAATCTCAATTTTATTCTGCCCTCTTGCTGGATTCATTCTAACCCTCTTGCTGAATTTGAGGTTGCAAGTAACTGACAGTGAAAAATTCATAACAATTCCACGAAGCCTTGATGAAAAATTGAAAAAGATGGCATCGTCAGTAAAGAAACTCAAGAAAGAAAATAACTTCTTGAAGAACAAATGTGAAAAAACAGCTTCTTGAAGAACAACAAGGCAAACGTTTGAAGAACAACTGGAGAAAACTCGAAACAAAAGGAAAAAAATTGAATCTTTGTGTTGGTCACTGGTGGCTGTAACAACATACACGGTCACCCAAAACTTGAATCTTTGAATATTGTCGCTGAGAAAACGGTGTAGACAAGATCGAAAGTGCCGATGATTTCAGCACCAAACACTGTCCCCTTGGGCTCCGTTTAGTAGGAGTGATGAATGAGATATAGGAAGATGAGATTTAGTGGGATGTGAAAATATATTCTGCGTTTAGTACGCAGGATTATGTAGGATTTTAGGGATTTAGTAATGAGGATAAATTGATTAAAGGAATTTAAAATTTATGTAAATTTGCCATTTTATCCTTCATAGAATAATAAATTTTATTTTATCCTTAAATAAAATAATAAGTTTATGAAATAATTTCAAAATTTAAGTATAATTATTATTTTAATCTTACGAATTTTAGGATTATATATATATATTTTAAAAAAATATATTTGAATTATTTTTATTTTCGAAATAATTATTTTCGAATTATATTTAATTCAAATTATTTTTATTTTCTAAAAAAAATATTTCAAAAAAAATATTTTATTTTGAAATATATTTTTTTCGAAAAGAAAAATATTTCCAAAAATAATTTTCGAAAAAAATAATTTTCGAAAAGAGAAATATTTCCGAAAAAATAATTTTGAATTATTTTTTTGGAAAAAATATTTTCAAATTATTTTTTGGAACTATTTTTATTAATTTTTGGATAGTTTTATAAATGAAGGACAAATTAGTAATTTAACCCCAAAAGCTAAATTATCCTTCAAAATCCCATAGGTTTAGAAGGGAAAGTTAATCCACCTAAATTCACTCTTTTTTCGGGTCAACCCATTTGACCTGAAAAACTCTTTCCCAAATCATCCACCTACTAAACACATGATATAATAGGATAATTTTTCAAAATCCTACTATATCCTGTCTACTAAACGGGCCTTGATACACAGTTTCAGTAGGTCCAAGAGGTTCTATTTCATCCATCATCAAAGCATTAAATGGGTCCGAAGATTTGCCTGTTGCTTGTCCCTGTTGCTGAGAAGTGGAGGCCACTGTGTTTTACTGTGAGGGCTTCTTCCCCACCTGTTTGTAAGTTTTGATTTTGCTGACTCCCATAGAAGGATCTTTTGCATTATGTCGATCTTTTGGAGGCCTGAAACCGTGGTTTTAGGTCCATCAACACCCATATTTTCGACTGGATTTTTCTTAGCAGTTTGCTCCGTTGCAGCATTCCCATCCTTTTGTTAGGAAAAGATATGTAAGTTAGGGAAAGATAATCAATATAAATCTTTCCTTAACAAATAGAATCCCGAGATTAGGGGAGATTGGGAGAGGAAACGCATATCTCCTTGTATAAGTATAACCAAAACATGAAGAGAAAAACAGCACAAAAAGAAGGATCAAAGAATCCTCCAGTGGAGTAGGGATTTCTCTCGAACCACGTAAACCTCGCGTCTATTTTTCATTCAAACATACAATCAACACATGGTATCGGAGCAGGTTCTAGCCTGAACTCGTCATCTACCGAAGGAAAACAACGCAGAAACACGTGAAAAATCATGAGCAAAGATATCGCAACCATGTCACAACAAGAGTTGCAGGTTCTGTCAAAAAAGTTTGAAGAATTTATGAACCTTCAGAAGGATTCATCCATACCCAAAGATGAGGAGGACGGATCAGTCATCATCGGTGAAAAGTTAGATGGCAACAACTACATCCTATGGTCCAGGATGATGGAACTAGCAATTGTGGGCAAAGGCCGCCTGGAGTACATCACAGGTGATGCTAAAGAACCAGCCAGGGATGAGCCGGAATATCTCAACTGGCGGAAAATGGACACCCAAGTCTTCCAATGGATCACCAAATTCATTGATAGAAAACTGGTATCACAGTTCATATATTATCCAAATTCTTACGAATTATGGAAAATTTTCGACAGGACCTTCAGTACGGGTGAAGACAGTCTCCAGATCTTTGATCTGGTGACTAGAGCAGATAGAATTACTCAAGGAGCATTGTAATCAGAAGATTATTATTCTCAAAGCAATGCCCTTTGGACTGAAATAGACAGAAGAAGGCCAAATCCAATGGAATGTGTGAAGGATATCGAGAAACATAACAACCTTCAGAATGAGCATCGTTTATTCAAGTTTCTGGCAGAACTAAATCCGAAGTTCGATCCTATCATATAGGATGTTCTGAAACAATTCCCGTTACCCTCAGTAAACGTCGCTTACGCAATAATTCGGCGAGAAGCCACCCGAAGTCAGATCCTAAAATCATCATCCGCGGTGGCTGCCAGTGGACCAAATTCATCATCCTCGGGGGAGATCTGATCTGGACTCATTGTATACGGACCAGAACGGACCCGTACAACACAGACTGTCGGTGCGACTGAAGGGACAGTGCAACCATGGGAACGACGGTCAGATAACACCATGACTCACGGCGGTTCATCATCCCGCCGACCCTTATGTGAATTTTGCAATATTTCAGGCCACTGGAAAAGAGAATGCTACAGAAGCAATTGCACCTGTGGCAAAATCAAGGTGGCAGAAGAGGCGGCCGAGGAAGGTTTGGACAGCGAGGAGGCCGCATTGCCATAACAGACGACAGCCAGCATCACACCGAGGAGGATTCACCGGAGGAAGTTGGAGGAGTGAACTTGATGAAAGGGATCCGAATTGATGAAGTAGAAACCCGTATACACGGTAATTCGGCACCACAAACACCGACACCAGGTATACATACAGAAAGAGGAGGTGAGAAATTACATTCATGCCCTTATTATAATAATACCAAATATTTTTATGGGGATGTTTCGGTCATTTTACACCTGAATGTGATAATGGGCCGATTTTGGAAGCCAGCCCATCCGGATTTAATTCCTTGAATAGGAATGTGCGAAAAACAGGTTATGGGCCAAGGACAGGTGAGTCCAAATTGGCTGGAGTGAGCAAATCGGCCAATTCTACAGCCCATATGGTGGAAAAATCAAGTTCCGGGAAGAGGAAAGAATGGATTTTTGACTGTGGTGCCACAGATACTATTACTCATGATTTATCTGATATTATTGAAATGCAGAAAACTACGAAAAAGGGAGTCCAGACGACGAATGGAATGTTTGTTCCTGTGAAAGGAGCTGGGAAGATTGAAATTTCTCCGTCAATTAAATTATCAAAATGCCTATATGTGCCATCTTTGTCATACAAGTTACTCTCCATCAGTTACATATCGAAAGAATTAAACTGTATGGTAATAATGTTTTCAAATTTCTGTATCTTACAGGATATCCATTCGAAGAAAATTATTGGACGTGGCACTGAACGGGGAGGCCTGTACTATGTTGATGAAGTGGCATCGGAAGGGAGGACACTTCTAACTCGTGAGTCCACGGACCCTCAAAGTTGGCTGTGGCATCGTCGTCTGGGTCACCCATCTCACTCCTATCTTCGTCAATTATTTCCTAAACTTTCCAGTATTCCCTTTAATTATGAGACTTGCATTTTGGCCAGAAGCCATAGACAGCCATTTTTATCTAAGCATACTCGTGTTTCAAATATATTTTCTCTAGTACATTCAGATGTTTGGAGACAGCCCCTGTCGTTGGGGGACAAGGATTGAAATATTTCGTACTCTTTATTGATGATTGCTCTCGTATAACCTGGGTCTGACTCGTGAGTCCCCGGACCCTCAAAGTTGGCTGTGGCATCGTCGTCTGGGTCACCCATCTCACTCCTACCTTCGTCAATTATTCCCTAAACTTTCCAGTATTCCCTTTAATTGTGAGACTTGCATTTTGGCCAAAAGCCGTAGACAGCCATTTTTATCTAAGCATACTTGTGTTTTAAATATATTTTCTCTAGTACATTCAGATGTTTGGGGCCAGCCCCTGTCGTTGGGGGACAAGGATTGAAATATTTCGTACTCTTTATTGATGATTGCTCTCGTATGACCTGGGTTTACTTCATGAAAAACAAGTAAGAGGTTTTTGAAAAATTCAGTATTTTCTTCGAAATGGTCCAAACACAGTTTAAAACCAAAATCCAAGTCCTTCGCTTTGATAATTGGGGTGAGTATGTTAATAGTCAGATGAAAACATTTTTTTCGGAAAATGGGTTGATACACCAGACCTCGTGTCCATATTTCCCGCAACAAAATGGGGTGGCGAAAAGGAAAAACAGATTTCTGCTTCAAGTAACTCGAGCTCTCATGATTGAATCCCATGTCCCGTCAAGTTTTTGGCCCGAAGTGGTTGCTACCTCAGTCTATTTAGCGAACCGCTTGCCCTCACAAGCCTTAAAATTTCGAACCCCTATCCAGACACTTTCCGAGGTTACTCAAATTCCTCCACCTATGTCCTTAAACTCTCGTGTATTTGGATGTTCCGTTTATGTTCATATTCCCAAAGTTAGTCGGTCAAAATTTGATGCGTGCGCTGAAAAGTGTGTCTTAATGGGATATGGGAGTTCTCAGAAAGGTTACCGCTGCTACAGTCCTCTGACGGGATGGTTGATCACTGCTATGGATTGCAATTTTGTGGAAACAGGATACTACTATATGCCGCTATTCCAATCCGAGAGCCAGGGGGAGAAATTCGAGTCAGACTCTCTAGATTGGTTAGCTGTCTTAGCACCGCCACAGCCGATTCATGCGCCTCACGTGCAGAGCCTAGATCTACCCCACACTACTCCGACACCAGTGGTGTCTCATGTGCCTCACGCACCAGTCTCTTCATCTTCACCACCCACATCAGATCATGCGCCACACGCGCAAGTGCCGTCTCACGAGCTAAGAAGGCCGCCCGTACCGAACCAGGACAGTGACGGAGTACAACCAACCCGGGAGGAGCCAGCTTAGTTACTTTCCTCATTGGATATCCAGGTAAGTACAGACCCTCCTGAGACTTCCACTTCTATGGATTCTATGGGCTCTATGACTGACCATGATGCAGGATCTCCCACCACACCAAGATAGTCTTGCCTCACCGCTCTACCAGAGGGGTGAAACCGGAGAAGTACACCCCGGAGCATGTTTCTAGAACTCAGAGATATCCAGTGGCAGATATGGTCAAGGGGAGTCTCACTGAGTTTGCAAAAGCCTTCACTGCTGTAATTTATGCTGATGACGCACCAAGAAGTGAGATTGAAGCAATGAAGAGTCCGAAATGGGTAAATGCCATGAAAGAAGAGATGAAAGCCTTGGAGAAAAGCAATACCTGGGAGAGATGTCAGTTGCCCGCAGGAAAAAGACCAGTGGGTTGCAAGTGGGTATTCACGGTGAAAAGAAATGCAGATAGTTCAATTGAGAGATACAATGCCAGACTCGTAGCCAAAAGGTACACACAGACCTATGGGAATAACTATTCAGAGACATTCTCGTCAATGGCCAAGCTAGACACCATCAGGATACTACTCTCTATAGCTGCCAACTTGGATTGGCACCTACACTAGTTTGATGTGAAGAATGCCTTTCTTCACAGTGATTTGACAGAGGAGGTATATATGGAGAAACCACCTGGCTTCTCTTCAGATTTCTATCCAGGAGAGGTGTGTAAACTGAAGAAGGCATTATATGGGCTGAAGTAATCTCCGAGAGCCTAGTTTGGGCATTTTACCACGGTTATGAAGAAATATGGTTATACACAGAGCAACTCCGACCATATACTGTTCCTTAAGCATCGGAATCAGGGCATCACATGCTTAATTATTTATGTCGATGATATGGTGATTACAGGAGATGACACAGATGAAATTGAAACCTAGAGGAAGAATCTATTCAGAGAATTTGAAATGATAGACTTGGGGACAGGGAAGTACTTTCTGGGAATTGAGGTCTCACGGTCTAAACAGGGAATCTACATCTGTCAGCGGAAATACATCTTGGACTTACTAGCAGAAACTGGGTTACTTGACAGTAAGCCATCAGACACTCCTATGGCTATGAACCGCGGTCTAAGAAATATAGAAGCAGCAAAGGAAGCAGACAAAAGTCAGTACCAACACCTGGTTGGAAAGTTGATTTATTTAGCTCACACTCGTCCTGATATTGTATATGCAGTGGAAGTTGTGAGTCAGTTCATGCAGAGTCCTCAAAAGGAACATATGGATGCTGCACACCGGATATTGAAGTACCTGAAGGGGAGCCCTGATACCAGGATGTCTTTCAAGACATGGACATTTGAGAATTGAAGCATACACTGATGCAGATTGGGCAGGCAATAAGAGTGATAGGCGATCGACTTCTGGATATTTCACCTTGGTGGGGGGAAATCTGGTTACATGGAGAAGCAAGAAGCAGAAAGTTGTGGCATTATCCAGTGCAGAAGCTGAATTTCGAGGAGTAGCCCGTGGCCTGACAGAAGTACTCTGGATCAGGAAGTTGATGACAGAATTGGGTTTTGGACCATCCGAAGCATCTCCCCTAATGTGTGATAATCGTGCAGCAATTCACATCTCACATAATCCCGTACAACACGACAGAACAAAACATGTTGAAGTGAACCGACACTTTATTAAAGAGAATTTTGAAAGCGGGATTGTTACACTTCCCTTCGTAAGGTCAGAAGATTAGTTGGCGGACATCCTAACCAAATCAGTTAATGGTAGGATCTTTCATGATGCACTATGCAAGTTAGGTGTTGGATACCTACACCCAACTTGAGGGGGAGTGTTAGAAAAAGATATGTAAGTTAAGGAAAGATAATCAATATAAATCTTTCCTTAACAAATAGAATCCCGAGATTAGGAGAGATTGGGAGAGGAAACGCATTTCTCCTTATATAAGTATAACCAAAACATGAAAAGAAAAACAGAACAAAAAGAAGGATCAAAGAATCCTCCCGTGGAGTAGGGATTTCTCCCGAACCACGTAAATCTCGTGTCTCTTTTTCATTCAAACATACAATCAAACACCTTTTGGGTTGTAGTTGTGGCCAGATTGGAATGCAGGATTTTGCAATTGTTGTCATTGTGCCCCTGTCTCATACAGTGTTTACAGTATTGGGGGATGCATTCGTACCTCACTTCTTGCCAAAATCCAAGTTTGTCATTTGGAAAAATCCATATTCTTTTCTTTAGAGGCTCTAGCAGATCAAGCTCAATACAGGATCGTGCTTCACTCGGCCTTTTTAGTATTGTGGTCGATTGATCTACCATGATAGGATGCCCCAAATAGCTCGATATTTCGCACAAAAAATCATGTTTGAAAAATTGCACCAAGAGATTTGGAAACGAGATCCAGACGAGTGCAAAATGAGAATCTACGTCACTCCTGAAATCTGGAGTCCGTCTGCAAATTTTCATCTCGTACCCGCTAATTGTCCAGTTTTCTCTAAGCCAGAGTCTGTGCCTATCCTCCTCATTCTCAAATCGGAGCAGAACATTTTTTGGTCCATTTGGCCAACAGTGAAAGAAGCCTTGAGACTCAGCCCTGTCAACCGAATTGACCGACGACCACTAGGGAAACACACAATTAGGGCTTCAAGAAATGGGACTTAGTTTCTGCTGCAGTGAGGCAAATTACAGGTTCACCCATCCAGGTCTAAGGGATATTTTGATTTTGGATTCTAATTTTAGATTCTTTGAAACGGGAAGGTTTCAAAAGTGTTGTGCATGGGGAGGTGGCAGTGACGGTGGTGGTGGGTCAAGTGGCATAGCAGCAATGCATGCCACAGATGCGGTAGATTTTGCTGTGTTGTTGCCGGAAGATGTAGCTATTACGGCGAGATTGGGCAGAGGGAGCGTATCTCAACTATCGAAAAAGCATGAACAATATAAATCATACAGAGAGAAAATTTTAGGAGAGAATTTCTGAACAATGTACCTAACATCCTATCAATGTTGGTGAACAGGTTGTTTCTGGAAAGTACGAGGTCTCCATTGCTGCGAGATGCTGTAATAACCTGCAGCCTGATGTTTTGAACCCGACATGATCGCAGGGATTCAAAAATTATGGAACAAGTTCGTGCTAAAGAAAGTATCAATCTTTGCATCGAGGGCGCAACAACAATGTCTACCAACCATGAAAAATCTGCAAAGAAGGAACATTTTGGGAGTAGAGGTGGATATTCGGTTCTATAGAAAATAAAGAACACGATATTTTATGTGGTTCGGGAGAATCCCTACTCCAAGGAAGGATTCCGATCCTTCGTTATTGTATTTCTTTTTCTCTTCTTTTTTCACTATTTACAATGTGCAGGGATCATCACCTTTATAGAGGTTACAAGGAAATATTTGAATATATGGCAACTCCGGAGATTATGGGAAATCTAATCTCGGGAGATAATTGGAGAAGATTTGGTCAATCTTCCCCTAATAATCCTCTAACTAACACTCCCCTTTAAGTTGAGTAGTGGGATGTCCAATACCCAACTTGTCAATAACATCATGAAAGGCTCGCCCAGTAACCGCCTTGGTGAGGATATCAGCCAGTTGATCCTCAGACCTGACAAACGGGAGCGAAATAATACCAGCTTCCAACTTTTCCTTTATGAAGTGCCGATCAATCTCTACATGTTTTGTTCTGTCGTGCTGCACAGGATTCTCAGCAATGTGCACTGCAGCTTTGTTGTCACACCTCAAAGGACAGGGTTGTTCAGGTGGAAATCCAAGCTCACTCATCAGTTTTTGTAGCCAAAGGACCTCAGTCACGCCCCTAGCAATCCCTCTGAACTCTGCTTCTGCGCTCGAGAGAGCTACCACCTTCTGTTTCTTGCTTCTCCACGTCACAAGATTGCCTCCCACAAATGTAAAGTAATCTGCCGTGGATTTCCGATCCACTGGATTACCAGCCCAGTCTGCATCTGTGTAGGCTTCCAGCTTCAAATGACCATTATTTCGGAAGAGTACTCCAGTATCAGGGGTACCCTTCAGGTATCTCACAATCCTCAGTGCTACATCCATGTGTTTCTTCTGCGGTGCATGCATAAACTGACTCACCACACTCACTGCATAGGAAATATCCGGTCGTGTATGAGACAGATTGATCAACTTTCCCACAAGGTGCTGGTACCGCTCCTTATCCGTGCCTTCCTCACCATCCACAATGCGAAGTCCATGGTTAGAAGCCATGGGAGTGTCAGCTGGCTTACACTCCAGTAGTCCAGTTTCTGCCAGTAGGTCCAAAACATACTTTCTTTGGGAAATATGTATTCTCACTTTAGATCTCATCACCTCTATTCCGAGGAAGTATTTCAAGTTTCCCAAGTCCTTCATCTCAAATTCACTGAACAAATTCGCCCTGAGCTCCTTCATCTCATCCTCATCATCCCCTGTGATCACCATGTCATCAACATATATAATCAAACAGGTAATCTTGCCCCTCCTCTTCTTTATGAACAAGGTATGGTCCGAATTGCTCTGTACATATCCATATCTCCTCATAGCAAGGGTAAATCTTCCAAACCACGCTCTAGGGGACTGCTTCAATCCGTATAATGCTTTCTTCAGTCGACACACCTCATTTGAACGGAAGGCGTGAGAGAATCCTGGTGGGCCTTCCATATAGACTTCCTCTGCTAGGTCACCATGTAGGAAGGCATTCTTCACGTCGAACTGAGACAGGGGCCACCCTCTATTTGCAGCAACAGAGAATAGTACACGAATAGTATCAATCTTCGCGACAGGTGAGAAAGTCTCACAGTAATCCACTCCATAGGTCTGAGTGTAGCCCTTAGCCACAAGCCTCGCCTTATATCGCTCTACTGACCCATCTGCTCTCCTCTTGATTGTATAGACCCACTTACATCCAACAGTACGCTTCCCTACAGGCAGTAGACACATCTCCCAAGTATGATTCTGTTCTAGAGCACTCATCTCATCCTTCATAGCCTGTCTCCATTCAGGAATCTCCCATGCCTCTTTCACATTCCTCGGGACCTCCTCCTGATATACAGCCATCGTAAACGCTCTTGCCCCTTCGGACTCTCTCCCTCTGAACAAGTTCGCCATAGGATACCTCTTTTCCCCTGGAATATGATCCGGAGAAAAGCATCGAGCCGGAACCCCTCGAGTACTCCTGGGGGGTAATACACAGGTAGGAAGTGAAGTCTCCAGGGAAGTAACCTCTATATCCGACGAAACAGAGATAGGGGCCTCCGGAGAAGTAACCTGCACATCATCAACAACATAGATAGGTATGATCGATACGTCAGTGGGCTCAGTTGGGCGTACCTCGATATCCAGAGAAGGAGGATCAATTGGGCAGGGCGTGGGCTGAGGGCTCGAAGACGGGGTGATCCATTCTAGTTCGTCACACTGTCTCTCCCCCTGACGACTAGAAGGGATACTATGGTAATAAAACTCGGACTCAACAAAGTCACAGTGTAAAGTAGTAAACAATCGTTTCGATACGAGGTCGAAGCATCGATATCCCTTCTGATTGACGCCGTAACCCACAAAAACGCACTTTAAAGCACAGGCATCCAACTTATTCCGATGAACCTTCGGAATATACACAAACACTGAACACCCAAACACCCGGGGGAAGAGAGTAAGATATGACAGCATAGAGTAATGCATAGACAAAACCTGGATCGGTGTTCGAAGGTCAAGTGTCTTTGTGGGCAAACGATTAACCAAATATATAGCAGTGGCTACAGCTTCAGGCCAGAAATACTTAGGGACCCCTGAATCCAACATAATAGATCTCATTATTTCTAACAAAATCCGATTCTTACGTTCGGCCACTCCATTTTGCTCGGGAGTATAAGGACACGTAGTCTGGTGAACAATCCC
>JAOYMZ010022787.1:0-18023 GCA_025802335.1 Pinguicula primuliflora | reverse complement strand
AGTTTTGCGGGTAGTTTGTTGCGACTATGTTGTTACTAGTTTTGCTTTGTTGCGACTTTGATGATTGTAGTTTGTATCGTTTCGCACCTTCTCGTATTCTGCATGTTTCTCACGCTTTTATAAAATGTTAATAAGGTAAGGGCAAAATAGTAAAAGTTACAAATTCTGTCCTAAACCCTTGTGTAATCCCTGTGATACCGAACGGGCAGTTAAAGTTGTCCCTCTTAAAACACAGTTGTTACCAAACAGGATTTCTCAGGATTACTGAAGGATTCCCTTAGTTATCCTACAGTTTCCCAGAACTAGGTTTATGTTGTCCTGGACACCAAACCCAGCCTTAGGAGGAAAAGGTGCTGACCGACTACATTAATGCATCTTCCTTGTCAAGACCGTGTACTGATTCGAATGAGAGTATGGGATCGACGAAACTGCAAAAATTGTCACTTGTCCGTCTGCCGTCTGGTCTAGCTGAAGTAGGAATGAAAAATTGTGAGGGCCTGACTGATCGGTATGAAAAAGGATTGCATTCTTGACTTGGCTTGGCCCAACACAGCAATCAAACAAAATTTTTTAATATTTTATTATTTTTAGTTCGGACTTCGGATTTATTCCATTCAAAATGGGACAGGCCCGATCCCATCCCGAATTAGGTCCGGGACCTATTTTTAGGGCTTGAACTCGTCCCAAATTCTTTTTTTTTTTTCGAGATTCGGGCTTCGAGCTTCGAACCTGCCGGGCCTCAGGACAATCCCGATGCCCGAAGGTCATTTGCCCACCCTTACATATAGCTTGCTACTGCAGCAGTACATTGAATTTACCTACTTTAATATATTAGTTACCGTATAAAAAAACAGTACTCGTCAAAATAATATCTGAATATATATAAAGCGAAATAAACGGAAATCCTTTCATCTACCAACCAAACCTAATTCCTACTACAATTTAATATCTTTGTCACATAGGATTCTCGAGTTTGATCAATCCCCGGGCATTGGTAAGCATAAATATTTACCATGTTTGAAGTTGAATTTGTTAATTGAATCTCAGTTTTACGTGGAGTCAATAGCACTTTTATAATAATCCTGCAAAGTATTGCTTCGGTCTTCAGCTCTATCTGATCAAGGTCAGGCTTAGCATCCAAGGCTGTGATTCATTTGTCTGTTTGTTGTTGAAATCCAGATGTGTTTCTTTTGTCCGTTTCTATGTATTTTGTGTACGTTGATTTGATGCTTACCTAACTTGACTTTGCTTTGATTTCATCTGAATTTTTTGAATTTTGTCTGCTGGTTAAAGGTTTTGCTATCTAGATTTCTAGAAGTGGTAACGATGGTCGGAACTTCTGACGATCAGGCCACAAGCATCTGCAACCACTGGTAATCCCTTGCTCTCAATTCCTTTTACCTATTCTTTCCGGGGATGATATTTTTTTTTTCAAATTTCTACTGTTAGGAGATCTAGAGAAATATCCCCTATTGGACAATTTGTTTTGGGTCGATATTATTGAGGTAGATTTTGCCAGAAAATTGGTTATAAATTATACTAAAGCCCACTTGATGAACGGAAGTGAATACAGAATGGAAGCTTTAAACGTACTAATTTCCTTTTTTATTTGGGTTAGGTTATATTTCGAAAATAATCCGTGATGATTGCAAGGTTTATTCTCTGTGTCCCTTTATCAATCTATGAATCCAGGAATACATTATAATGAAATTACTTTTAAACATGGACTCTCCAGTCTTAGTGTGTAGACCTTAATTCCTACTTGTGAAATTGATTCACAATGTTTTATATTTGCAATCCTCCACATTTCATAATAAAGTTTCTCATATAGTTCGTAGATTCTATTTGGTGTTACTCGCTATCTTTAGTATTCATGAACTTTCATCAGGTTATTAGAATTATAAGCTGGGTATTTACAACTTGAGGAAAGCGGGTTCTGCCTGTTTTTTTTTTCCTTGAGAACCAGCTTGACACTTAGGTAAAAGGATGAGTAACTTGAGAATTGGAAGCGTTTAGTGTATTGGCAAAAATTCCCAAATTGGGGGAAAAACTGAAACTTTCAAAGAGAGCGTCAAATAATCACCCTGGGCTGAAAAATCAGACTGCCAATCTTCTTTCTCTTTTTCCTTCTGTTTCCTAGATCACCCAGGTCATGATGAAATCTGTTCATTTATTACTTACTTTTACACGAATGAACGGTCAATTGAGAAACTGTGTAGATTTTTGCTTCATAATTTGTATATTCGTCTTTACCTGTATCTTGTGTTCATTCTATTTCACACTTTTAATGCGTCTAGATTTTTTTGGTTGCTGGCTAATTCTCTTAACTTGGCAGTGATTACTGGACTGATATTCTTCCTGTATCTTTGGTTGTCACCTTTTTGGACATTTTTACTGATCTCTTCAACATCATTTACAGTGAACGAGCGATCCCTTCTTCCAACATTGACTTGCATTTCGCTTTCTGCTACCGGAATCTGGAGAGATGCAAAGTATGTGGTGATATGGTTCCTAGGAAATATTCTGAGGAGCATTTCTTAAGCACTCATGCTCCGGTATGCAAATTCGTCTTGGTTGCTGGAATTATTTAATTAAAGCTTACATTTCTTTTGAAGTACTTTTGGCATGTGAATAATTGTTGACGGTTTAAATAAGTTCCCACTACCAGTAAGCAAATTAAATTTGGATCTTCAAAATCTTATAAATCTATTACTTGAATGCGCTCATTGTGTAGTTAATTGTGCCTTGATTGTATTTCAACACCCATCGTCTTTGTTGCACCTTGAATTGTTTGTTGTGGAGGAAATGAAACACTTACTTATCCCAAGAGTTATTCAGATATACACAATTTGAGATTGCATCATTACCTAAGGTTTAGGTTACACACGTTCTTCACTTTTTTTTATTAGTTTAGGACGATGCAGTATGACTTTATCATGTCAACATAATGCTCAATAGCTTGATCGTTCATTTGTGTAATTCATTTTCTTTGGCCAAGTTGCAAGAACAGTGGCTGAAAATGTCATTATACTAATGAACTACACTTTTAACCGTGGAAGACTCAACTTATTGACGATTAAGACCTGAAGTAACTGGATAGCTGAATACTCTGACCAAAGAATCATGGTAGAGAATTTATTATATTTATCAAAAGTATTGGATTTTGTATCTTACATGCAATATAGAAAAAATTATGAGGCCTAAAGGAAGGACTAAGAATGACCATGAAAATGAATTCTACTCTTTTCTCTGGGTAGGGCATATATTTTCTTGCTGAACTTCTTATTATCTAAGGTTGAAACATTTATTTCAGCAGGGGTAAAGTCTTTTAATTGTGCTTCAAGTTGATCTGATTATTTTGGGTACACCATTTACTTGGCAGGTTTCCTGTTCCTTGTGCAGTGAAACCATGGACCGCAACATCTTAGATATCCATAAAGGAGAAAATTGTCCAAAAAGGATTGTGACGTGTGAATTTTGCGAGTTCCCACTGCCTGCAACGGATTTAGTGGAACATCAGGTACTAAATCACTATAAATTTTGATTATTTTTGTTTGATGTAATGATCTTTCTGTTGGTTAATCCAGGATGTTTGTGGGAATCGGACCGAGTTATGTCATCTGTGCCGCAGATATGTTAGACTCCGAGAGAGGTATGGGCATGAAAGCACATGCACTGGTGTTAGTAACACAAGTAATACTGCAGAATCTTCTAGGTAATTAATATTTCAAGTTCTTTATTTACTGTACTTCCTACTTTTACAAACAACTCCATGCAAGATATCTTTCCTACAGATTATTTATTGATAAACCAATAATTGCTTGTGATGCGTTCTGAGAAGCAGGAGGATGTTATGTTGAAGTATAATTTGACAGTAGTCGTTTGAATATGTATGAGCTATGCGAGATTTTGAATTTGATCAAGGACTTAAGAAAATATTTATATGCCAATGACTTGTCTTGGATTATAGCGGACCATGACATGCGACTCACATGCTCTTGAGTCTGCTATTCATTGCTATCTGCTTTCCTTTTTTACGTGTGAACTTCACATCTTTCTACTTTAACACAAAATAGTGGAGTAGCTATGATGAATGTTTCTTTTAGGAGTAATATGAGGGTGATGTAGGCCGAGATGTTAGATTGAAACTGAATGAGATGTGCTCATGCTACATGCAAACTCTTTGACTAGTTCCACCAAGACAACAAACCTGTCTCATTTCCGTTGGCTGATCAAAAATCTTAGTACTAATAATCTGCAATTCAGGATTTATGCTTTTGCTTATTAGCGTTCATCAAGCTTGTCGTGTTTCTGGTGATTCATAATCCTATCCTAGTACTAATATTCAGGATGTACACTTACATTTTGTTAGCTAAACAACTTGCGATTTTGAATTCGACCCAAAAAAGGGACAAAAAACTTATGATTCCGATTACTTTACCCCTTGCATGTGGGATAATTCTGCAGAAGTCCCACTTTGCTCCTTTTTTGTTATTAATTTGAGAAACATTTCCGCAAAACCCCATAAACTTCAGGTCTGTGTTCAAAACTTTGTTTTTCTAATATTTTTGCATCTGTATAATATACCTCTCCTGATTCCTGCTGCTCTGTTTCATTGTGATTTGCACTGTTCTTCATTTTTTCATTGGAGTTATGGGTGAATCCATTTTTTGAAGGAACAACACTACAAGACCACCTGAAAGGGCTGGAGGGGCCCCAAGAAGGCCGCCGCACAGGGAGTTCTCTCGACGACGGCTTCTATTTACCATTGCGATTACAGGGATTGCTGTATTGTTAGGTTCTCTTTTCTTCCAGAGGAAACCGGATCATTCCTCCCAAGTCAACTAACAATATTCTTCTCAAAAGGGGGGATGCATTTCAGATATATAAATATGGTTTGGGCTTTGGCCACTGCTCACGTTGGATGCTGTAGACATGGATGCTCCATAGTTCAGGAATGTTAATACTTATATATTGTGGCATGTCATGCAATATACATCATAGCATATTCGAGGAAGAGAGATATGAACGCAGATATCAATTCATTGCCATCTGGGAACGCAAGTGCAGAGGATTTTTTTTTTTCTGTTCTTTTTGCGGTCGTTGATGAAATCTTCACTGATTCCCAGGGTTTACATGTTAATAATTTATAATAATATCATTTCTTCGCACGATACGTATGTATTTATACAGAAATTTTCAAGTATGTTACATTCGGAATAAAATTCTTTATGTCCAGACTTGTGTTTCTATCCATACGACTGAAATCATACGATCCAGATCAATTCAATATTTTTGCGAGTCTTCGGGTTGACATATTTCGCCATTTTGACCTGATTCTTCGGGTTGACCTATTTTGCCATTTTGACCCGATTAATTTGGATCGTCTGATTTCAATCCTACAGATAGAAAATCAAGTCTGGACGTAAGGAATTTTAATTTAAATGTAACATCCTGGACTGAAAAATGTTCATGCATTTTTATATTTCGACTGCTACTAATCGCTTGGTGTTTGGCATCGCCAAAACGCAAAGTCGTGTTACAAGTGGTCAATGGCATTGGCGCAGAGCATGACCATTCTCAAGAATCAAAAAAGACTGAGCTGAAGGAAACCGATAAGTTGCTAAAAAGACGGCAGGAGGACCACCTTGCGGGCCATCGAAGTAGTTGCACGTATTTGCTTGAGGCAATACCATTAAATCATTGGGCGAGGCAATCAAGAGTCGCCCATCACCTAGGCGGTCAAGCATCGTCCATCGACTGGGCGGTCTAAACACCCGTATAAATAGCCTAAGTGAACGCTTATGTGCCATTTGAGCTAGGCGTAGGGATAACAGGGATAAATCTCCGGGCGTTAGCCCTGGCGCTAGCTCTAGGGTGCTAGTCGCTGATAGGGTGCGCGTCGCAGCGGTGATGTGCGCAGGAGATAGGCAACGACAAGTTTGGAGGTGTGAGACAAGGGACAAATTGGAGACCTTTGTACTCGTGGTCGTGAGATAGTATGCATGATATGGTGTGCGATCCATATGTGTAGATAGATCACGATAGGGATGACAAAAGCGATCTGTCCCAGTGGGTCGCCTCGGACCCGCCACGGGGCGAGTCTGGGTCCAGAATCACAGACCTCCCCGGACTCGAACCTCGACTATTTAAATATATGTATTATTTTTTCTCATATCCTATAAATCCTATTTTCTTCCATCCTCTCGGCAGCCTGAGTTTTTTTTCTTTGCGGCGTTTTCATTCACAAATTGTAACCTACGGGATTATTTAAATATGTGTATTATTTAAATATATGTATGATAACATAAACGAATGTAAACTGTGGCAGAAGTAATTTTTTTTGGCAGGAGAATTAAAATGATGCATACATAATTTTTTTTGGGTAAGTAAATTTCCTTTCAACTAAAAATAATGTACCGGATTTACAAGATATTAGCTACCATAACTGTACACTATTTCTAATTAATCAAAGAGCAGGAGGGGGTTGATCATCCGATAATTTATTGTGAATGTATCAGGGCAATTTTATGAGGATATAAGGTTGTCCACAAAGGTTGTGGAAACTTCCTCCCCCAAACCACACCAACAGGTAGCTTATACCAATGGACACCCCCATTGGTCAATGGAAATTTCCCCCACAACATGGTAAAATAAATTATAAAATAATAATAATAAAATTGTAGGTACGGAAATTTCCTTCTATGGTTGTGGAATATGGTGGATAGATAGGAGGGAGAAAATATGGAGGATAGATAGGAAAGAGAAAAGTGGATTGATGTGATAGGTATAGGTAAAAAGGGAGGAAACTTTCTCCATGGTTGCGGACAGCCTAACCAATACCACATGATACGAATATAGAGGATGATAAATATCCTTTATTATATGTTAGTCTTTTAATATTATTGTAATTGCTTAGAGGTCCTTAAGTGTTTGCCTATATATATGACTATTGTAATCTTAGAAGGGATATCGGATATCAAGTAAATGGAATAGATTGTAATTTTAGGGTTCCTATCCTCGTCTCTACTTGTAGGTTCTAGGGATCGTAACAATGTGGTATCAGAGCCACAAGTAGACCACGAGGAAGGCCATGTCCTATTCATTCTGGCCACACCCGCCACCACCACCCTATGATTCTGGAAATCATTACCACCACCACCAGACTGCCTATGACTGGGAAGAATATGCAGCATGGCAAGACTATGAAGATGAAGATGGGAGAATATGCTATTACAACCAACTCACAAAACAGTTGAGTTGGGTGAAGCCTGCTCCGCGGTTGATTCAAGTCGCTGAAGCATCTGGTATGAATTCTTTAGCCCCGGTGTCTAAGGTTCTTGAGCGTGTGTCCCCGGAAATGCGAGAGAGGCAGCAGAGGCAAGACGCTTTGGTAGCGCAGATGGACTCTGTTAGGTTGTCTCTCAAGTTTCTGCGAGAAAACGACATGGCTGAAGATGCCGCCAAGAAGATTGCATGCCTGTCGCCGGTTGAACCCATTGTCCCTGCAGAGCAGCTCCTGTTGGAACAGAGCACCGTCCCTATTCCGGCCAGGGACCCACTGCACGAGTCACTGAGGGTTTCTCCAGCAACAAACATCATGCCACCAGTGCCACCGACAGATTCTGTCATCGGCGAACCGATCATCGTAGCTGCTGACCTCCGGCCTCTGTCGGAAACAGTGCTGATCTCGGTTCTTGTCACCAACCTCATATCTCCCCTGCTTCAAGGCGGTCTCGTCACAAGTCCGGCAAGCCAGAGCCAACCACCTGCCAATCGAGGACCACAATCGGCCGAATTTTCGCCGCTGAACGGAGGAAGGGGAAAAGCTCTGCCAGTGGGCACCTTCCAACCCTCTTTCCCGGCCGGAGATTTCATGGGCAAGTCCCTGCGTACACCATTTTGTCAAACGTAGCCTTTGGTTTGGGACAGGGGAAAAGCTCCGCCGGTAGGCACCTTCCAACCATCTTTCCCGGTCAGAGAATTCTTCCGCAAGTTCTTAAGCACATCATTCCGCCGGATGTGTACTCACATCTCGACTGACTTCCGGTTCTAGAATTGTCCGTTCCATCAAGGCCGGAGCTTTGTATGGGATCGGGGAAAAATAGGGGCAGCGATGGGTGAGGAGTCGAGCTCGGGACGGGGGGGCTCGATGGAGTGATTGGGGATATCCGGTCCGATCGTTGTCACAAGCTTCCTTCACAAGTTTCTGTCTTGGTCCGAGTGAAGCTTCATCCATAAGCGTCTAAACGTCTAATTGGGTTGTGGAGCCATTCCTCCCGTCGGATGGTCAATATTTTTGGAATGGTAAATATTTGATTGAGATTGTGTTGGGAGGCATATCTGGATATAAATTGGGGGGAAGATTTTGTCTGTTTGATGTATTGGGCAGAAGCACAGGTCAGATTGTGGGGAAGATTTCCTGTCGGAGGGCTTAGACAAGCAAATCATTGGGATTTTCTTGGCCCAAACAAATTGGGTCTGGGAATTTCATTGGCAATCATGGGCTTAGTTCATGGGCCATTGGAGTCCCATGGATTAATTGTCAGGGCTCTATCTGAATTGCAGGATTTTCCGCAAGGCTTCACTAACGTCCAATTCTCCTCAACCATATTGCGTGATCAATACCACGCTTGAGGTCAAGCGTATTTTTGAAGGGGAAGGAGGTGATACGAATATAGAGGATGATAAATATCCTTTATTTATAAGTTAGTCTTTTAATATTATTGTAATTGCTTAGAGGTCCTTAGGTGTTTGCCTATATGTATGGCTATTGTAATCTTAGAAGGGATATCAGATATCAAGTAGATGGAATAGATTGTAGTTTTAGAGTTCCTGTCCTCGTCTCTACTTGTAGGTCCTCGGGATCGTAACAACCACACCATCTTCTTCACGATCCGTGGCACGTCAGTTATGCCTACTCCGTCGAATTTAACGTTGTTTCACTCTTTCCAGATACACCATAATGTTGCTTGCCAGATAGCTTTACCTATTTCCTTCCTCTTTTTGCCCATGAATTGAGCCATAAAAGCTTGGCCATGTGATAATATGTTGTCTTGAGCACTTGCTGTTATTCCAAGTCAATTTGTAATCGATCTCCAAATTTCCATCGTGTGTGAGCATAGGCAGGATAAATGTTCAATCGTTTCCTCCCCTAGCCCACACCATATGCACCTCGCTGCTGATGCACTTATCTCTATTCCTCTTATTCTTAGATTGTCCATTGTTGTTATCCTTCCCAGTAATACACACCAGGTGAATGTTTGAATCCTCTTTCGCATGAGTTTCCCCTAAGCTGAACGAAGATAAGATCTGTCTGGATCGTTGTTTCCTCTGATCTCTGCTTGTATCAGCTGGTAGGCGCTTGAAACGGAGTAAGTACCCGTAGGGTAAACTCTCAAGTGCCATGTATCTGAATCAATGCTGTCCGTTTTATGTAGCTCAGCCATTTCCATCATCATGACTCTTTTCTCTTCTTCCCAGTCCCAAAGTTGCCTTCTAAATCTCATAGCAGATTCTCCTTGCTCGTCTATTTGCAGCATCACTGCTTGTACAATGCTTAATTTATCCATGGACAGAGAGTATAGTTCATTATACCCGTTGCAAACGTTCCTTCTCCCATCCAGTTTGTTGTCCAAAAGAAAGCCACATTACCAGATTTGATACTGATGTGCAAGTCATTTTCAAACCAACTCCCATCAGCTGCTACTTCCCAGATGTCTGCCCAAACTTTTGATGTGTTATCCGAAAATGTTACCATGTAGATTTTCGCCATATGGTCTGTAGGTTGGAAGTATTTAGAACGTATGACCATACTCGAGAGGCTGTCTGATTCTGTTTTTAATCTCCAGGTCCAGTTAGCAAGCAAGGCTAGGTTCATTGATCTGAGGTCCTTCACTCCAATTCCTCCATCAATCCTTTCTAAGCAGATGTGCTCCCATTTGATCCTGTGCACCGGACGTTCATGTTGTGCGTTTCTCTACCAAAGGAATTTGGTGATTATCTTGGTCAGCTTGTTGATTACCTGCACAGGGGCATAAAACATTGATAAGTAATATATTGTTATTCCCGAAAGAGTAGATTTTATCAAAGTAAGTCTTCCTATGAAACTTAGAGTCTTGTTCTCCCATTTGTTCAGCCGGTCCTTCATTTGCTGGAGTAGTCTGTCCTATAATCTGATTCTTCCAGGGTTTCCACCTATTGGTAATCTGAGATATATAAAGGGGAAGTTCCCCTTTTGACATCTTTGAGCTGTTGCGTTATCCTTCAGGTTATCCTCCGTAATGTTCAGTCTGAATAACTGACTTTTCAGAAAGTTAACTGAAAGCCCAGATAATAGCTCAAATATCATCATTATTCCTTTAATCACTTGAACATTACATGCAGAAGCCTCCATAATTAGTAGAGTATCATCTGCATATTGCAGATGAGATATCTCCATCTGTCCTATCCTTGCACCTTGCAACAGGTTGTTCCACATTGCCGTCTCCATCAGAATGTGTAGCCCTTCAGCTACTATCAGAAATAACAATAGAGATAATGGATCTCCTTGTCTCAAGCCTCTCCATAGTTTAAATTCTCCAGCGCTGGCACCGTTTACCAGAACTAATGCATAGCTGTTGTGACACATTCCAATATCCAGCCTATCCACCTTATGTTGAAACCCAATTTTCTCATCATTTGCTCCAGAAATTGCCAACTGAATCAAATGCACGAGAGAAATCCACCTTAAACATCAGCAGCGGTCTTTTAATACGTTTGTAGCTGTGCAGAATTTCATTTGCAATCAGTACTCTATCAAGGATCTGTTGCCACTTCAAGAACCCGTTTGTACTCTGGATATGACTTTACTTACCACTATACTTAACCTTTCCGATAACAATTTGGCCAGGATTTTGTAGGCACAACCGACCAAAGAGATTAGTCTATAATGCTCCATTCTTGTAGCGTTGAGTATTTTTGGAGCTAGCGTGATCCAGGTCGAATTCAGACCCTTAGCTAACTTTCCTGTTGTGAAACTCTAGGATTGTATAAAGTCATCTTTCAAATGATGCATACATATTAATTGTTTCGTCATGTTCAATTTTTGTCATGTGGCTTCTTTTTTATTTTTTGCATTTATCAGATGGGCATTCTACTTTTTTGACTCATGATGAGTCTATGACTAGAGTGACACACCTTTTTGTCAGTTTTGTCATCTATTACGAGGTGATCTACTCAAGTATTCAAATCATTTCACCGCAAAATAAATAAAAAAAGGGATGAGCAAATAACCCGTGGGGCGATGGGTTCAGGTCCAATTTTTAGATTGGTGGGGCAGTATTGACCTGTCCCGCTCCATTGCCAACCCTAGATCATGAGGAGAGCCAAGGGCCAATTTGGATATCTTTGTAATCGTGAATCTATGAGAGCACAAAAGACAACTTGGATACCATTGTATAAGATCAAGGTATGCATCACAAGGTGTGAGACAAGGGGCATCTTAGAGACCTTTGTACTCGTGATGTAGATGACATGCGATGTGCAATTCACATGATTCATAAGAGTTGAGAGCTAGATATCTCTTCTCCATAGTATGATCTAAGAGAGCGCAAGGGGCACCTTGAATACCATAATGCATGATCACGTTTAGAGTGCAAGGGGTAACTAGAAGACCATTGTACTTCTCCAGCCGGATTTGGGGCTGAACAATATGTTGTAATACGAAAGTGTTTGAGCATCTCTTTGTCTTCCTTTATTTGGATTTGTTTGCGTTTGAGTTTCACTTGCACGGTGAGGGACGAAGAGGCGTGAGAGGCTGACAAAGAGGTGAGAGACTCTTTGGCCAGTCTCGGGTGTCTAGAAGATTTCCAGTGTGCTGGCCTAAGGAGAATTTTTTAGACCACAACTAGCACCCGTGACAATACCACATAATGCCTAATGCCTAGGCTGGGTATCTTTTTTTTTTGGTGTCCTATTGGGTATCCAAATTCTTCGGGTCTGACTAATCCCAATAGAAATTTATACGCGATGATTCCCACCAACGAATCAGACAATTTCGGGACAAAGCCCGAAATCATGATCTAAACGAATTGTTTGTTCTCATTGAAATTCGAACCTACACCTCCAATTATGAAATTCAGGTCCTCCAATTGTATCCAACATTGTAATTCAGCCATTTTGATTATTCAAGTTCGAAACTACACCAATTCCAACGGGACTGGTCAGAACACATGCGTCTGCCGGTCCCAAGACTTGCGTCGAGTCGTCTTGCCTGCTCGAACATCTTGTCACGCTTATTTCAAGCTAAGTCGGTATTTGATGGTCTACACATACATGCCCAGCTGATCAAACTCAGGTTATTGCAGGATCACGGTAACCGAAACCAATTGATAAGCTTATATTCCAAAGGAAAGCTATTCTGTCATGCCCGTAAGCTGATTGATGAAAGCCCTGAACCAGACCTCATCTTTTGGTCCTCATTGATATCTGGGTATGTCCAGAATGGTTTGGGAGAAGATGCTCTTATAGCTTTCCGCCATGTTTCTGGGCTCGGGATCAATGGCAACGACCATGCATTTCCAAGTGTGCTCAAAGCATGCGCAAGCACGCAAAATTTTGTGCTTGGGAAACAAGTACATGGGATTGTGCTGGTCACTGGCTTCGACTCAGATATTTATGTTGCGAATACTTTGATGGTTATGTATGAGAAATGTGGCAATGTTTGGGACTGTAGGAGGTTGTTTGATGATATTCCAGAAAAGAATGTGGTCTGCTGGAATACTTTGATGTTCTGTTATAAAAAGAGTGATTGCTTTGGTGAAGCTATGGAAATGTTTGGGGAAATGGTTGCCAGTGGAATCAGGCCTGATGAGTATAGTTTGTCTACTGTGTTGAATGCTGCAACAGGGTTAGGAAATATTTTTCACGGGAAGAAGATTCATTGTTATCTCATAAAGTTTGGACTCGAGAGCGATCCATTCTCATTGAATGCACTACTTGACATGTATTCAAAAGCCGGCAATCTTGGGGACGCTATAACTGTATTCAATAATATTCCAGAGCGTGATATCATTTCTTGGAATGCAATCATTGCTGGGTGTGTGCTTCATGGATATCATCACAGAGCCTTGGAATTGTTAAACCAGATGAAGAGGTCTGGTATATACCCGAATGTGTTCACCTTATCCAGTGCTCTTAAATCTTGTGCAGCATTGGGCTTCAGAAAACTAGGCAAACAGTTCCATGGCACCTTGATAAAGATGGATGCTCTGAGTGATCCCTTCTTATTTGTTGGTCTTATTGACATGTACTGCAAGTGCAACATGATGGAGGATGCTGAAACAATTTTCTGTAATGCTCCGGAGAAGGATTTAGTTTCATTGAATGCATTGATCTGCGGTCACTCACAAAATGGAGAGAATAAAGAGGCAGTAACTCTATTTGTTAAGATCCACAAAGAAAGTAAGGAATTTGATCAGGCCACTCTACTGGCACTCCTCAACTCCATTGCGAACTTAGAAGATATTGTTTTCTGCAAGCAAGTACATGGACTTATTATGAAATCAGGTTACTTAGCAGATCCATTCATTTTGAACAGTCTTGTTGATTCTTATGGAAAATGTAGTCGGGTAGATGAAGCAGCTAGAGTTTTTGAAGAATGCCCAGCTCCAGATTTACCGTCCTATACGTCGATGATGACGGCTTATTCCCAATGTGGAGAAGGCGAAGAAGCTCTGAAACTCTACTTGAAATTTCTGGATAAGGGTCTTGAACCAGATTCTTTCATCTGTAGTTCGCTTCTTAATGCTTGTGCAAATTTATCGTCTTATGTACAGGGGAAGCAAATCCATGTTCACGTCTTGAAACTTGGGTTTATGTCGGATGTTTTTGCTGGGAATTCACTTGTGAACATGTATGCCAAATGTGGAAGTGTAGAGGATGCTGGTTATACTTTCTCTGAGGTTCCTGAGAGAACCGTTGTATCATGGTCTGCCATGATTGGTGGACTTGGACAGCACGGGCATGGTAAGAGGGCCCTCCAGTTGTTCGACGATATGTTGAGAGATGGAGTTTCTCCAAATCACGTAACATTAGTCAGTGTTCTTACTGCTTGCAATCATTCTGGCCTAGTCGATGAAGCCGAACGGTACTTCGAGACGATGGAAGCGAATTTCGGCATCGAACCAACACCGGAGCACTATGCCTGCATGATCGATGTCCTAGGCCGAGCTGGGAAGTTGGATAAGGCCTTTGATCTCATAAACAAAATGCCATTTGAAGCTAATGCCTCCATTTGGGGAGCCCTTCTTGGAGCTTCCAAAACACACAAGAATGTAGAGCTTGGACAACTTGCTGCTGAGAGACTCTATGCTCTGGAGCCGGATAAATCCGGTACCCATGTTGTTCTAGCCAATCTTTATGCATCAGCAGGGATGTGGGACGGTGTTGCAACTGTGAGGAGATCTATGAAAGATGATAGAGTAAAGAAGGAACCAGGGATGAGTTGGATGGAGGTGAAGGACAAAATCTACACATTCATAGTAGGAGACAGAAGCCACTCCAGGAGTGAAGAGATATATGGGAAACTTGATGAGCTTGGGGACCTTATGTTGAAAGCCGGTTATAGTCCCGTGTTAGAGGTTGATCTCCATAATGTTGAAAAGAGGGAAAAGGAAATTCTTCTCGCACATCACAGTGAAAAACTTGCAGTGGCTTTTGCACTCATTGCCACACCATCTGGAACCCCTATCAGGGTGAAAAAGAACCTGCGGATCTGCCTGGACTGCCATACAGCATTCAAATACATCTGCAAGATCGTGTCAAGAGAGATCATTATTAGAGATATCAACAGATTCCACCACTTTAAAGACGGATCCTGTTCGTGCGGTGATTACTGGTAGCACTGTTTTAGCCTTGAGGTTTATCCACTCAAACTTTTGTTGGCCCGGCAAATTACTCTGAATGGTTTTAGATACACATGATTTCTCTCGATGTTAACCATCATCATCTTGTCATCTGGTCTTTCAATAATTTAACCTCGTGTTGTTCAGGCTATATGCGTGATGTTAGGTTCAGAATTCTAATCCGGACCATTCAAGTGTTATGAATCAACAGTCAGGATTACGATTCTGGACGTAACATTATTAATCTGGATGTTAGATTTTGTACCATAAAATTTCTCAAACATTGAACTGTAGCTAATTTTAGGAGAGCAAATGTAATGGGAAATGATTCTGTTCCTTCATTTCAGGCTATTTCAGTAGAACTATACAGGCAAATCATGCTAGATCAATCAGCTAGAAATGAATCCTCTGTATACAGTAGAAGAAAGAGATACAGGTGGCCTTTAGTTTCGTGTTGTCTTCTCTTCCCGATCGGAATCCTAAAACGTTACCTATTTAAATGAAAATGGCATCTCCTGCTTGGCTGGTTTTCTCCTAACTTCGGGCCACGAGTGTTCCATTTGTAGCCATCTGTTTGAAAGCAACAACCTGAGATCATCTGTTTGAACAAAACACAATACATAACATTCATCCCGGATAGAGAATCTGCGGATTGTTTCTATAAACAAAAGTTGGCAAGTATGATCCAGAGTGTTAGAGGATGGAACAGCAATAACAGTACATTTATCGTTAGATGTAACACACGCAGTCTTGTAGCATAAAGCACATACCTCATGGATTCGACGAGTAAATAGGCTGTCAGATTTTGCAAACTCCAATCACTCGGAGGTAATAACTGCATTTAGGTTCTTTTGAAGTATCCAGCCTCTGGGATATACAATTTCCCGAGCTTCGAGATGAAGGTGCCAGTTCATTATTCTATGGCAACCCTGGGGAATGCCTTCCATTTGATTCTCATCTTCTATGATTTGTTCTATGAAGGTAGTCTCCTGAACAAGGTTAAGCTCGTTAGAACGAGGCTTTAAGTATTGTAGTTTGAGCTCAATAAAATATGTATTGTGTATTGTGCGTGTGTGCGTGAGTTCGTGTGTGCGTGTGTGTACGCCAAGTCTTCCTCAAATGATGGAACTGTGCATACTTGGAAACCCTCCTTCACTGTGTCTAACTGCCTTATTGGATCTGAAGTTGGACGGTGCCATCTCTTGGGATCCCACAATATGGTGCTATTGAAAGCAAAACCCGACATATCTATGTGAAATCTTCGAAGTCTTTTGCTCTTCTCATTCGTGTGCCACCCTATGACTCGGGTTCCATTGCACACAGGGCCTTCAAGGATAGCTTTATTTTTGCTCTGAGTCATCATTCCAACAGGCCATGTTCCGAAACGACTGAACAAAAGATGAACAAAAAAGTCAGATAAGATTTTCATAATCAGAACCATGAGCCATGACATGAATATTTCACATAAAAGAACAGAAATTATGAGATTGATTACATGGCCAGCAATCAAGATAAAGGCAAGCAATAAAATACAATAGCTACGAATCACACTATTTCATACAATACAAGGCCAGAAAAGAATAGGCTCATGCAACATCTACATCATTATATCCAGCAAGTAGAATCTTGATAGGGTAAGAGGTGCATAAAAATTTGACCTGATATCTCTTATGCTTTCAAATAACTCAAGCGAGTAGATATTATCATCATCTGCAAAATACACAATGCCATCGAGCTTATGCCTCTCAATATGCTCGATTGCAGCATTCCGCTGGTGCACGCCCCTGTCCTTCACATCTGTAGAATTCTTCTTGCACACCACGTGTCTGTACATAACTCCCATATTCCTCAATATCTCCGAGGTCTCCATAGAAGCCACATTCATCTCTACCACAATCCACAACACCGGTGGTCTCACCAGTCTCAAAACCTGCGCAAGCTTATTCAGATAGTATGCCTGCAGAGCCCTGTTATACGTCGGAGTCACCACAATCAACTGCTTCCGAGGTACGAAGTCTGAAATCTGCTTGATTCCGTTTCCGTCACTTTTAGCTTCATTCCGGAACTCAACAACAGCATCCACCAATCCATGACTCTTCTTTGGCCTATCAACAATACCCACCTCACCCAGATTCCGAACACCCAGCTCCAGCGATTTAATCCCCGCCAGAAAATCACCGTTTCTCGGTTCGTTTTTCTTCAACTCGATAAAAATATCATTACTAAAAGGCGCCATACCGAGTAAAATCCCGATGCAAAAGAACATCAAGCAGCTGAAAAGCGACCTCCTCCACGGCACCTGGTTACCTTTCCTCGGGTAATGTTTCAGTAATAAAATATCGGTGATAAACCTTCGGACCGGAGAGAATGCCGTCCTGTCTTGATTAAACAGCTTCTGCGGCATCGATTGCACTGAAATCTGTATACTGGAACCGTTCTGGTAAGGTCGATCGCCGTAAGGCGACAGCGTTCTCCGAATCGAAGCCATTGTAATCGAGTAAAAATCGCACCCAAACACCGGCCAATGTCCAGCGGATTCCTCCCCGAGATTCGGAAGAAAATCTCCTACAGAACCCCAAATCAATCCGCCAATTCCGCAAGTATCTGACTTGACAAAGAAACCCCTACGTTGCTGAAATGGAAAGAGAACCGAAAAATGGCAATGTGCGAGAGAAGAATGGAAATTGCCAAATTGATTCTGAATGAGAACCTATTGTGTTCCTCGTGTGTAAACAGAAAGGGGGGGATTGTCCTTCAAAACAACTACTCAATTGCCAGATCAAGACAGGTTGCCAAATTAAATCAGCTGTTGGAGAATTTGAAGAATTCTTTTTCAATATAAATAGTCACCTTTAGTTGTGTCGGGTGGGACGGGCCGGCAGCGGCTGGCAATTGCTATGGGGTACTGAATAGCAGTGCACGGGCTCGCGCAAGATCAAGATGCACAGGATCAGTATAATCGCTAGGACCAGGCTCTTTTGCACCGTCTTTATTTTGCACAACCGTGCATAATTCATACTCACCATTACCCGTTGTCAAAATTGATTGCACCATTCGAAAGGCCATGCATAGAATTGTATATATTCAAGTTTTGGTGATATTCCGACGACGTTATCACCGTTTAACGGAGGGTTATAA
>JAOYMZ010022776.1:0-18023 GCA_025802335.1 Pinguicula primuliflora | reverse complement strand
GGCAAGAGCCATGATCATTGTCATCATGTCCAGTAGAAAACCCAAATTTCTAACCAACATGCCTTTCCATTCTCCCAGTGTACCTAGTAAAATCACACGATAAGAGAAAAACTGACAATTAATGAAAATAACAGAGGCTTGAGCATGCATAAAGTAACAAAAGAGAAAGGAAAATTCTGCATTAAAGGTTGGCTACTTGCTGTTGAAACACAAAGCAATAAGAAACAAGTGCAAGCAACATGGCAACTGTTCCAATATTGCAGTTCCACAAACTGACGTAGTTACAACATCGAATAAAACACATTTCTAAACAGTGGATATAAATTAGAAATGAAAACACTTATTGTTACTCATTTTGATGATCATATGTATCACATGTTGCAATTAAGCAGCAAGTAAATCATTTGAAAAAGGATTCAGGCATATATTTTTTAAGAGGATTATGAAACTCACCTGAAGGGGTTATATCAAATATTTTTGATAATCGGTAATTTCCACCATCTGTTGCTGAGTGATGCATTTCAAGCAACTGAAACCCATGAACGACAACAGCCTGCAGATTAAGTTACCCAACAGTCAGCCATATTAAAGCTCCAAAAATAGCGTTCGATGCAGGTTTTTCTGAAGGTTGTCGTTACCTGCAATGTCTCAAAAGCAATGCTGAAAGGTTCGAAAAATAACAACAAGTACATTGATGAACTTGTTTCCTTGTATATTGCCAGACATAGCAATATCCTGCAAACAAAGATCACCATGTTGAGATAAGTAAGATTGTCTAACCTAAAGAAACCAATGTGCTTTTAATGATTAACTTGAAACCAGTAAATTCCAGTGTCATCACTGCATTAAAATATGGTAACATGTCTCCAACTAATGATTTTATATTAATAAGAAATTCTCCATGCAACACCAAGCCTTTTTCTTGATAAGTTCATGCAATACCAAGCAGGTTTCTCTATGGGCTGATGACCAATACTTAAAAAATTTCGGACATCAATGGGCTCAAAATTTTTACAAATCAATGATGAATGAGCAACAAATATTGGTCCCAAGTAAGGAACTTGCCAACAGCATGAAGGCATCATCCTGAAAACGGACTAGTTAAATATCCCAACACAAGCTTAAAATTCGAGAATTGCAGTATGCGTCCCATGAGAAGCAAAATGGAGACGATCTTACCAAGCTCACAGAGAAATTCAAAGGCTACAAATCCTGGGCACGCAAAAGAGGAGAAAAATGAATGAAGAAACAGGAATGTGGTAGCAATAGAAGCTTGGAAGTGAATTAAAGGCCTCAGAACGATGGACCAGGTATAAGAGGTCTGCGAGAAATTCTTAGTGAGGTCGGCTTTAAGTCACAAAACCCAAACTGAGCACTAAAGATTAAGCAGATAACAGGGATAAAGGCGGCAAAATTGTATCCCATGTAGGGCATTATGTTTCAAGGAATTCCATTTCAGTAATCAGTCAACCCTAAACCAACCAAAAAAGCTCCAAGGTACTCCCAAAGCAAATGCCAGTGAGAAATAGTTTCATACTTCCAAGCTTCAGTTTAACTTTAACCAAGACAAAAAACTCAACTCTTCTGGCAGCCCAAAGGGAAATAAAATTAATATAAAAAGTATAAAAAAAATAGAGATACCTACCACAGCAAGTCAACAGAGAGAACTAGCAACAGCGCAGAATAAACACGTAAATATGTCCCTGGAGTAGCTGATGGACAGGCATTCAATCGTTCGAGCCTATCCCTAGCCAATGCTTGAAACATCTGGTGAATGCTTCATTAGTTAATAAATCCAAATGTATAAAATTACATACATCCAGTAATACCAACAACTTTGCAAAAACTTTAGGTAGTACCTTTAAGAAACAAAGAACACCTAACCAGGTTGACCACAACCCTGCTTGAAATACTGTCGGTGGAACTACTAATGGAAGAAAAGTTCCCTGTACGAGGCTAATTAATTACCAGCAATAAGAACATAAAAGAAATACAAATTCCCAAGGGGACAATAATCTCCAGGCGCAGCACTCACATAACCAGTATAAGTAAATATTTAATGAAAGATTTCAATTCGATCAAATGGAATACAAGAGAACAAAATGTAATCATTAATCAAGAGTTCCATGCCATCGGTTTCTAAAGAGTTAAGTAGCCACCAGTCACCACTTGTCAGCATTATCATAAGTAATTGGGCTGTCAGCTTGAACATGCAGGTGCATCAAGCAACTTCCTCAGTTCTTGAAACAGATATGATCTTATCCAGAAAATCCGCGGCATACCACACTAAACTATGATAATCAAGCAGCCAAGAATGAAGATCCTAGTTTTAACAATTGATAATCTTCGACCAACAGAATACCATCTAGCTATCATCATGTCTACACCACTTACTTCAGATTCATGATTAGCAACAACGACAAGTAACTAAAAGTGCACATAATAGAAAATGATTAGCCTATCAAATGCCGAACAAAACTGGATTAGATAAAGAACAAGTAACTGCCAGTAAATGTAGACTGTACCTTGTAGATAATGTAATTGATCAGGCGTTCAAGCATTTTTCGAAACTCAGATGTATACAGCTCAGAAAAGAATATTGTCTGCAAATAAAAAGCAAGCAATGATGCCAATAATCTATAATTTCTTCCTCAGTAAAAAAAAGATTCCTGTATCTCTGCATTAAAACATGAATATTCAAGTACCCATGATAATCTCCAGAAGCATTAAGCTTTAGCCATATACATCCACAAACATAAATATTCAACATTGCAACAGCTGTTTAGCAAATAATACATTTCTAGTGCAATAAAGTATATAAAAAACGTTCCGAAACTAGGACAAATAGTACATGGTGTGAAATTTACCTTGAGACCTAAAATGATTGAGATAAATAAGTTAACCCCAAAACTGGCAACCAGCGAAATAGTGGTGTATGAACTCAAAAGCAGCTTCAATGCATGACTTGCATCGACCGAATTAACATCATCAATCAACAAGCCATCAAATTTATATTTCTCAAGAGACACTTCTGTCCAATAGTGTAAGCCTACAAGGCTCAGGACGGTACACACCAGAGAGACCGGCAAGAAGTTTACAGCCATGGGGAAAATATGACGTTTTTAGCGAAACATAGGTCCAAAAGTTTCAGCAAGGAAATTCAGCATTGTATCTTATATAAGCCACTTAGAAGCACAGATTACCCATAAGACCCCTTCAAATTATCGTGAGGATATCTTTCTGGTTACAATGGTCCTGCATAATAAGTAAGACAAGTCGATTAGAATTTGAAAAATGTCCGCAGAGATTCAAGTAAGTAGCTTTTGATGTTGTATTATGATCAACTAGAAAAAAACAAAAGCATCAGGCATAAGTAACATAAGTCGATGGTGAGGGGCAGACACCCACTTCACAGAAAGGGTACAAATTTCATCTGCAATTAGATAGCAGGAAATATTCATTGTCTGAATTCTGATAAGAGACTTCATTCAAGAACAAAGAAAAAAGTCAAGAAATAACAGAGGTTAAGTCAAACCCTAGAGGACAAAAGCAAATATCCAATAAAAGTTTCAGATGATCGAAAAAGGGAAATATTCAAATCAAATGATGAATTGTGTTACTCCCTGAAACCCCAAACATCAAGCAGTGAAAAGAATCTGCCACCGAGTAAATCGTCAGAGTTGAACGTATGCGGAAACATATGAAATAGCAACAACGTAAAAACAAGTTCGGCACCAAGTCCCTCGGACATTACCAATGATAATTTGAAGGCATCGGGCGAACAACTAGAAATCTGTGAATCTTTATTCTCTCAAATGTCAGAATTCGGGGTTTTTGCGGGAAAGGTAATTGCGGTTGAATTCCAGTATATATATCTGAAGTGAAAATAAAATTATCAGAAGGAATAATGGGTCTGATTTTTTGTACTTTGCGTAGAGGTCTTGTTTGGTATCCACGAGTGCCTTTCCATTATTTTATTTTTTTTGGACTAGAGAGTGAAAACTGAAAGGGGCGGAAATTACAAAAGTAATGAATACCCTAGTCATGAAAAATGGGAAGTAGATGGTGAGTAACTTATAGCATAGTATGCAGTGCTCATTTGATATTGTGGTATTGAACGTGTCATCGGGTTCTCACAAAAGTATTAAACACTCAATCTCCTGCCGCACCAATCCTGAAATGTCATATTGGCACTGTATAGTGTGCGATGAGTTAACTCACCGCACCCCCCTGCTCCCCCATCATGGGGGTTGAAATGCAAAAGAAGTGCTAGGATGAATCGGAGATAAGTAGGCCACTGGTTCACGGTTGCCCCAGTCAACATGCGGGTAGCCCAGAGGAGCTGGTTGCATATCGTGCATTAGTGTAGACATCTCTGTTAGTGACGTCAACTGGCATGATTCCTGTGCAATTCCGATCAAGAGGCCGTCATCTGCCACCCCAGTGTGCAACGGCCGTTGATATCCATCTTCGTCCCTCCCCTGGTACGAAAACGTGGAAGGCACAGGAATCATGGCATTCCCTTAAAGGCCTGAGAAAGCGGTGCCCTGTATAAGTCCACCAAAATGCGAGTCCGGCAATTGGGGACCAACATTCACGATCAGCGAAGAGCGCAATGTAGAAGGTAGATCTAAGAAGAATGTCATGCCGGTCAGGGAATCACAATGGAATCTAATGTTAAAGTGTCCATGCTCAGCCCCCTTTTGGATAAAATATCTGCTTCCTGCATGTGGGCACGACGGCAAAAAAAAGATCCACACTGGATTAGTGGTCCGGAGGGCCTGAAATCGCCGAATCAAAGCTGAGTTCGGTATGTTCATACTTAGACCTTCAATTGCTTGAACGGCTATGCTTACAGTCTGACTCTAGTACCACCTTTTTAACTGCAGGTGATGAATGAGTAATAAGCCATGTAGAATTGCCCAAAATTCAGATGTCGAGCTTGAACAATCGCCAATTCTTCCATATAAACCAACGATCCAGTGATCCTCCTTATCACAGATGAACCTCCGCAAGCAGCCCGTTTTTTACGACTCACTGCACTATCAACTCTCAACTGGAAGTCCCATGTTCCGATTATCAAGGATGCCTATTGTGGATCCTCTATATGAGTAATTTTGTCAGTAGCAGCTAGCCGATTCTAATTTTGATTGTCAAAATAGGCAAAGAACCGAATTGTTTCCGCAGTGATAGCCTTGATAGATGTACATATTCCCATTCCACTGGCTGGGATTCCCTTGAAAATTTCCAGATTGCGGGCATTCCAAATGTGCAAGCATGTAGTAGGACTAGGAAATAATACCCGCCAATCGGATGACAAAAGAGGCTTAGATAAGGAAGATAGTATCCAGTCCTATAGTGAAGTGTTCCCGTAGAACTCCGAGGAAATATGGCGAATTAGATGCCCCCAAATTCCCCTACTAAGGGGGCAACTACGCAGGACATGGAGAGGTGTTTTAACAAAAGAACATAATTGACAACAATTTGTACTTGATACTCCCCTTCTGTGCGTTTCGTAGTTAGTCCACAGAGTGTTATGTTGTAACTTCTCTAGGACCCGAAGGGCCCAGATTAGATTCCAGGCACTGTTCTATACTTAGACAGGCTGCCCCCGGATAATATCGATAACCAATGCACATGTAAAATGTTCGATTACTGTGTGGCTCCAACACAGTTTATCCACTTCTGCTTCTGGGACCAGGGGTAGTATGGTGAGGATCTGTGCGATAATGTCACTTGGTAGAAGCCGCGTAAGTTTAGCAGTATCCCACTACCCCAACCCTATCATTTGCTTGTTCTCAAGCAAAACATCAAGCAAAATCACACAAAACACATCAAGGTGCTTGAAATTAAACACAACACACCAAGTCAATTAGGATACCTCTTAAATGATGCAAGTAAATATGGCGTGCTAAGGAATAAATTGAGGCATCAACAAGAAGCACAATCTAAAAGTTCTGACCTCTATTCTGGCCTACTTATCATGACATTCTGAGCCGTAAAGTGTGTGCAAACTAGGCCACCAATTATACCACTACCTTTCGACATGCAAGGATCTAGACCTCCTCTAAAATTTAAGTCTCAACCTCACCCTCTCTTAATAGGTAAGTGTTTAGGATAAAGGTTCTCTCTTGGTGGAGTTGGAAAAGGAAATTAATGTACACTCATAAGAAGGCTTAGATGTTATAGTGACGGTGCTCTACACAAACATTGAAAGAAAGATCGAAACTTTAAAAGCAAAGAAATCTCTTTCTAAGAAGGTGTATACAAGCTTACTCTAATAGTTTTTTAGATAGTCATAAAGATGAATTATAAACTTATGCTAAAGCTCAAACTCCACAATTCTTTTATTTTGTTTTCCAACAATCTTCTCCTTAAAATGAGGAGGTAACCATTTTTGCACATAATCAAGGCGCCAATTGTTTTAAGAGCATAAAGCATTTACAAAAGTTTTGACTTCCCTATTTTCAAAGATCACAAGATGAAAGAAAAAGGGAGTGATATTTCATCACTCAAACCTATTTTGAGAAGATTTTCAAATGATCAAATTTGCAATTGTACAAGAGCTATCAAGTAGAATAGAGGACGAGAGGTTCTAAGCAATAAAGTATCAATTCTCTACAATCAATGAAAGCAAGAGCTTGTTTCCCTCTCTTCCCTCACTCAAGCATGCAATGTGCAAGAGTTAGAAAATAAGTGCACTCAAATCTAGGTTAGATCTTTCACCCTATATGTCAACTCTCCAAACAAACCATGACCTAATGTGTTAAGTGTTTAGCTCGAAATAGACACTCAAAGCAAAGATGCCAAAATAGTAGCAAAAACTCAAGAGTGCAAATAATTTATTTGCCAACAATAAGTTCTCTACCAAGATTAGTCAAATTTTGATAAAAAAAGCTCTAGCATTAAGAAATTAAAAACGAAAAATTTAAAGCAAAAATTAAATTCTACTTTAAAGACTACCTAAAAATGTAAAATCACATATAAAATACATGAAAACATATGGGTCATACCCAAATGAGCTTCCCTACCCTAACCCTAAACAACACTATGTCTCCGTGTGTTGAATAAGTCTAAGGAACGAAAATATAACAAACAAAGAAAGTATACATAAGCAAACGAGGTGAAAGGCATAAAAAAGAAAAGAGACTATCCGTATAGGTCTTGCTCGAGCCTGGATCTCATGGAGCACCGTTCCCTCTCGAGTACCCAATGATTGGCCTCACCCTATCTTCTTTGTCTTGAAGGTCTTTTTGGCCTTTGGATCCGAAAACTCAACAAGCCCTTCTTCAAGGACTTGGAGCACTACGAATGGCTCATGCCAACCGTCTTTGAAGAGTGATGTAGTAACTGTGCAAATACAAGGAGTTAGAGCAACATATAAACTGGGGTAAAGGGCATACCTCTACCCGTTAGTGGGCTCGTCTCCTCAACAACATCTTGAAGGGCAAGCACTTGTGCCTTCAGCAACTTCTCTTCATCTTCTTTCCTCTTTTCAATGGCAAGCGGTGAGATCCTTGGCTTCCAAGTCAGTAGTCCCTCAAAGGGATCCACTGTAGTTCGTGTCACTTCCATAACCTCGACCTTCCTTGTGATCACTTTTGCACTTCCTTCTCTTGCAAGTGCCTTCTTAAAAGGCTTAAAAATCTTGAATTTAATTTTCTTGTCTTGCACTTGTAGCTTCAAGGTCCCTTGGACCATATCAAGAACGGCCTTTCCCATTGCTAGGAATGGCCTTCCAAGTAGGATGAAGTGCTTGTTGAATTTATGGGAGGATTCTTCAACATCAAGGACTAGAAAGCCCACTGGGTAAACGAATTCTCCTACCCACACCAACACATCTTCAATTACCCCTCTTGCCTCTCGAATGGAGTTATCTCCAAGCTAAATTCTCTTGGTGGTGGCCTTTAAATCGTGCAACCCTAACTATTGATAGAGTGGATAAGGCATTATGTTCACTCCGGCATAGGTATCAATGAAAGACCTCATCATCTGTCCTTTCGCAATGGTAATGCTCAATGTTAGGCTTTCCGGATCTTGCATCTTAGCGGGGAAATAGTGTACGGTGTTCACCGCTCTCAATTCTTCATGAACTCTAAGATCTTTCTTCCTTTCAAGCAAAGCCATGAGAGATGATGCGCAATGAGGTTTCTTTCTTGCTTCTCTCACCAAAGTTGAGTTTGCTCTTTCTTTTTCTAACTCGCCGAGGACTTATTCAATCTTCATGAATGTTTCAACAATAGGAGACTCCTTAATAGAGTATGGAATAGGTGTAGGTGCTGATTTTGCATTGTTATCCTCATTACTCCATGCATCCATCCCACCCAACTCCTGAGGTCGATCATTAGATTGAAATGAAAGTTTGTAATGACCTTTAAAACTTGTCTTGTCCATCCGAGACTCCACGAGTATGCTTGGCTTCAATTGTTCAAAAAAATCGTAGAGCAAAGAGAGGGTAAAATCATTAAAGGAGTATCAGACATAGCTCTCAATTCTCTCCTGCGAGTCTTCCATTAGTCCACCATAGAAGATACTCACCAAAGCCTTCCTGGGGAATCCATGAATAGGGCATTCAAGTCCTTGAACCTTACCCAAGTATCATGCAATCTCTCCTACGGATGTTGCTGAAAACTAGAGATTTGTTGTATCAAGCTCTCACCCCTTTTGCTTGAGAGTAATCAACCATGAATTTGATGGAGATATTGGTCCATGTAGTGAAATACTGCAGTGGTAGACTGTAAGCCAACTCTTAGTTTTATCCCATAGGGAGAGAGGGAATAAACACAACTTGAAAAATTCATAGGTTGACCCGTTTTGGAGAGTCCGCTCTACCGCAACACAAAACTCATTGAGGAACTTTCGTGCAACCTCTCCTCCTCCACTGAAGAAGTATGGGAGCGTGTCTAGTTGCTCACTTGTCACCCCTAGGCTCTTAGCAACATCAAATGAGTTTACACGTGAGCGATAAGGCCATGTGTCGGGTGTCCAGTTTGGAGAAGCCATCTCTTCCTGTAACCTACTACCTTTCAAGGAATCACACAAGATCAAAAAAATCAGCAAGTCACAAATAAAGTAAGAACAAAAGAGAAAAGAAAGAAATAACAACAAGCCAAAAATAAACACAAGTTAAGGATAGCATCTAAGGCAATGCAAACATGCAACCAAAGGAAAGAAAGATAGCAAAAGAATATAGCTAAGTAAATAAGCAAATACAAGAAACAAAATCGAACCAAATCCCCGGCAATGGTGCCAAAATTTGATGTGGATTAAGTTGATTGTCATGATCCTCTCAAATTTACATTTATAATTTCAAGACAACCCTAAGCTCGTATAGAGAGTAAAGACATCTCGAGTCGATTCTCGAATAATTTGGTGTGGGATCCGCGACTAGTGAGTGTTCAAGTGCCAAACTATATGAACATAAGTCGTTTGGCTATCCTAAATACCAATTAAAGAAAATATTAAAGTAAATAAATCTAAATGAAGATAAATATGGGTGTTGGGTACTAGCCTATCCTTGTGTACAAAACTAATCATGCTCCAAGCTCAATATTATTTTGCATATGAGTGGTGTGTCTAATTCTAGCCCCTTGATTAACTGGAAAGATTAGTGTCACTTCTAATCCCTCATCATCCTAATTGGAAAGATTAGAGACAACAGAACACCTTCTGTCAGCAAGGGACCTAGCAACTCGCGTATTGGGTTTTTTTTAACGTATAATGTTACATACTTATGCTCCACATGGACTACCAAGCCGCCTTGATGCCTGGCTCACTATTAAGGGAGGAAAAACCATCTTATTCATCAGACGAGCCTTACCAGTGATCATATGCTGGGAAGTATGGAAACATAGATGCAGCATCCGTTATGGATCAACAACACTAAATATAGACTCTGTCATTTTCTCATCTCTGCACATGTTGCAGGATATCTTTTTTTGGTAAGCCATGTTGCAGGATATCTTCAAAGCTGGAAACTTCTATATGCCTTCAAAAACTCATGAACAATACACACTTCAAGCTCTAAATATCTCACTGTCGAATGCTCCTGCATCACAAATAAAATACTGCTACTAGGAAGCCCCAATAGCTCCAAACGTCAAGCTCCATGTAGATGGAAGTGTAACCCTTGACTCAGCAGGAATAGGGGGGATATTCAGGGACCATAACAGCACATGCCTCTGTATTTTCTACTCATTTTCAAGCTGCAACACACCTATTGAAGCTGATGCTTTAGCTCTAGTGTGTGGGCTAGAGATAGCAATTGAAAGGAACTATCTGTCTCTTGAGGTTCACACTGACTCCTTAACACTTGTGAAGGTTATTTTGCAGGAAACAGACACACCTTGGAGGATTATTCAGAGCATCAGAAAAATACAACAGCTGAAAGGCGCCTTCAATCAGTGTACAATCAAGCACTGCTATAGAGAAGCAAATCAAGTAGCTGATGCTTTAGCCAAACAAGGAACTAAACGGCCGACTAGGGTTGAAACTGATCATCTCCCAGCAACTATCCTTCCACTACTCCAAAAGGACAATGTACGTACAATATATAAAATACTGTGAAGAAATACTTAGCAGACGCACAACTAGACATATTTCGAATCCAGAAGGCTCCATCCTGCACGAGGAAGGCAAAGAACAAAAGGAACCACATGAAGAACTACTAGCTATATGTTCAAAGCTCTTGTATTTTTTTCTATATCATTTAACTGGGCGCACTATCATGTAAACAAAAACATTTGGTGTAGGAGGACGATCGCCCAATAAAATAAAATTTGAAAAAAAATCATCCTTATACAACTAAGTAGTAATTAACTTGGTTTAGATGAATTCTCAATTAAACCCTCCTAAAAAAGGTTTTAATAGTGACTTAACCCAAATTCCTTACTCTGATAATCAACTAACAATAATTCAATAAATCAATTCACCCATATGCATTATGAAGCATAATCAAAGATTCACATCACAAGTTATAGGACTAATTGCCCACACACATAACAAAATTAGCTAAACATTAAAGTAAGCAAAATAAGATACAGAATATGAATCAAAGGAGAAGAAGAATATCTCATTGAATGCAAATGATAGATTTTCTCCTTGGAGTTTTTCTCCTTCAAATCTTGGTCTCCTCCTCAAGCCTAATGTCTGCCTTGCTCCGTTGCTATTCGCCGCTATGAAGAGCTTCTCTCTTCTCTTGTGAAGTCGAGCTCTTCTCCCATGGAGTGGAGAAGATTTTTGTGTATCTAATTTTGTGGAAAGAGAGAAGGTTTGAATGTATGGCTTTGGGGGAGACACATAGGATAAAGTCTCAACCACTTTTATTGTCCTCTAGTGAGACTCTGTCAAAAAACTTCTTGGAGAAGATTCTTCCTTTTCCCCAAAAGTGGGTTTGGCCTTTATTTTCTTCATCTTTGGGTTTTTATTCTCATTTAATATAAACTTGGACCTAAAATATTAAGCAAGAAGAAATCAAGTAAAATAATACAAAAGCACATATAAAATCATGATTTCAAGCAAAGATTATCACCATAATATGACTGTAAAATGAGTCGTTTTGTGACTTATCACCCAACTGCCAGAAGAAGAAACAAAGTCACCCACTACATACTCGAGATCAGCCCGAGGAAGGGGCAATAAGGCATAAACAGAGGAGATGAGAATGGATGTCATACATCCACCCAAAAGTGGGTAGAGCATCCATTCCTTATCACCCATTTAGAGAGCATAAACAAACTCTAAATAGCGACACAAGTGAAACCATAAATGAGAACATCCCTTAACCATATTATTGTTCATAAGTCTCGGTAGGGAGATGTTTTAATTTGCTCTGAAGAGATTGATCCAGATTTGTTGGGCTCCTACAAGTAACTCCCAAGCTAGCTTCATAAGGAAAACCTGATTGGTCTCGCGAGAATGACGTAGGCCCAGCCCTCCCATATCTTTATGGTTGCACACAACTTCCCAGTTGACCAGGGATTGGGGCTTTCTGGATGCGGAGCCCACATAGAAAAGTACGGAGAACTCTGTCCATCTCTAGACCTGTAGAAATTGGAAATGCAGCCGACTGCATCTGGTACGTAGGGATAGCAATGAGAACTGTTTTACATAGCACCAGTCTTCCGGAGAGGGAAATCCATCTGGGGTTCCATCCATAAGTCCATTTCCACATTCATACCAAAGCTCTTCCGTGCGAATCCTTTGTAACACGACCATGGATTATAGGGACTTCAAGATACATGCCTAAATCTTCAACCTTATGTATCCCCAACACCCTTTCAATGTTATTAATGATGTGGCTATCTGTCTGAGGCGATTTCCAGAAGATGGATTTATGGGTGTTCATGGATTATCTAGAGGAGGCCCCATAGGAGTCCAGGATGTCTCCAATGAGCAAGGCCTGCGAAACTGAGGCTTCTGCAAACAATATTAAATCATTGACAAAAAGAAGATGAGTTAGCAGTCACTTACAACGGCCAAATGTGAGATGTTTCCAGTGCCCCAAATCCAAAGCCCTCTTGATGGATTGTGATAGAAGCTCCATACATAGGATGAATAAGTGCTGGGAGAGTGGATCGCCCTGACAAACACCACACCTGGGATGAAGTTCCTGACCTCGAATCCCATCCCAAATAACTTGTGTGGTGTTTGTCTCTAAGGAAGACATAATCACATTAGACAAATAGTGTGTAATTTTTGCACCAACTAGAGTATCACGGATAAATTGTCAATTCATCTTATCAAATGCCTTAATAAGATCAATTTTAATGTTCATAAACTTATTGCGGCTATTCCTCGATCTCATAGAATAGATGGCTTTCTGGGCAACCACTATGTTTTCAATTATCAAGCGCCCTTCGACAAAACTAGACTGATGGGAAGAAACCAGCAGAGGCATAACTGATTGCAACCTGCCAGCAATGAGCTTAATTATAAGTTATAACCTTAACACCTGTGTTAAGTAAAGTGATAGGGCGAAAGTGACAGAAGCTTTCAGGTGGTTTAATCTTTGGAATAAGAGAGACTATCCGAGTATTTGCCTCAAATGAAGCAACAGCTGATGCAAAAACCTGCAAGACAAAGGAGATAAACGAGGACACAATGATATCCCAATTATTTTGAAAGAATGTAACAGTGTACCCATCCGGCTCTGGAGTTTTATCGGGCGCCATTGAAAAAAGGGACTCTTTTCACTTCTCGCACGTCGATAAGCTTACCAAACTGAGCATGTAGCCCGGCCGAAATAGTTGGGAATTGGCCAGTGATGCTAAAAGCAATGTATTCTCTAATGGGTACAATGGTAGAGGCCTCAAAAGTATTCCAAAAAATTCTGTGACAGCCTCTACAAGTAAGTTCTGGTCTGAGCACCAAAGATTATGCTGAAGTTGAATCCGAGTGCAATGAGAATGATTTCTTGGTTCCTTGTACTTGTCGTGGAAGTAAGATGTGGATCTATCTCCCAGTGTGACCCACGTACAACGTGATGATTGTTTACGTAACAATTCTTCCCGAGAAAGTATATTCTCAAGATCACATCGGATTTTAAACTCAAGGTTGCGCAAATAATTGGACGGAGAAGTTGCAATAGCCTTTTGTAATCCGGCAATACGGTTTACAAGACGCCTTTTTTGTTTGTAAATGTTCCCGAAACAGTTCAACTTCTAGTCTGGTACAGTAAGCTTTAATGTCTGCAGAGCCAGGAGCAAAGGGTTGTGTTGATCCTAATGGTTTGCTAGCCATTCTTTCCAGTCATGATGGGCCTCCCATGCCTTCATATGTCTAAATAATCCCGGATAATGGACTGGGTGATCAGCAAATGTACAAAACAAACAGAGCGGGAAACTGAGGAGATACGAGCGAGATGAAGAAGGTTGCGGGTTTCAAATAACCTCACAGACTCGTCATTGGTAAGGACCCAATCAATTCGCTCTTGACAAGGACCCCGGCGCCATGTAAAACGTGAGCCACTGAATCCCATAAGTTGGAGGTTACCACATGCAAGCAAATCCCTAAAAGACGTGCATCCAGAAAAGGGTTTCCCCTTAATTATAGAAATTTATTTGGATAGGTGGATTGCCTATGCATTATTTTGGGGGTAGATAGGTTGTCTTTCCATTTGTAAAATTTATTCCTATTAAATAACAATTAATCCGCAGCAAAAAACATGTAATAGATTTAGACATGTTAATTTCTTAAATTAAAAATGTATTTAAATCATGAGTATGATTCAAAAAGAAAAAACTTAAGCTGTATGCATTTTTAAGAGTTTTGTATATCTTTCAGTAACCCTACATGTACAAATTATTTTTGTAAAATAAATTTTGTACAACCAATTATACATGTACATATGTCATAATGCACAAATCAAATATGTGTGGTCTCAATCACAATGCTACATGTACATGTATTATTTGTAATACAATATTTTCTACAAAAAAATTTTTGGTAAGTATGTATAAATATGGGGCAGGTTCTGGTGACATGATTTTATACATCCATTTTCAATTTTGGCCAATAGGATTGCCCGTTGACAAAATTGGGCACATCGTTAGAAAGCTTATGCATAGAAGATCATAAGTCCCATGTTTAGTTTCGATTCTGGCGACCGTCGCCGGAATTTTCAAACACCCTATTTAGGACAACTTAACCCAAAGGGGAAAATATGAAACTAAATTAAACGGTGATAAAGTCATCGGAATATCACCAAAACTTGAACAAATGATCTTCTATGTATAAGCTTTCTAACGATGTGCCCAATTCCGTCAACGGACAATCCTAGTGGTCGGAATTGAAAATTATGTTTAAAATCCTGCCACCGGATCCTGCACCTATTTATATATATGTTTTTTACTTAGCATTATTGTTCAATAAAATGGTATTCTCATTTAGCATGCTGAAGCAGTGTCCCAATCTGCTTACTTTATATACTTTATTATTATTATTATTATTATAATAGTGAATAGAGACTAACCACGAGACTCAAATTATATAAAGAATAATGCTACATGTTCCTACACTATTTTCAGAATTCATCCATACAAAATTATTAAATAATTTAATAATAGGTAGAGAATGATGGAGTTTAATTATAATACATAAAAGTTAAAATTAATATTACTAAATAATATATTTTAATAGAGTTAAGGATTTAATAAAATTTACTATTTATAATTTTTTAGATTTTTAGTTTTGGGTGACGAAACCTCCACAATATTAATTGTTATTTTTAAATAAAATTTAGTATTTATAGAGTTTGAGTTCATGATTTAGGATTTTAATATTTTGACGGTGAAGCAGCCGTAATATTAATTGTCGTCTTTAAATAAAGTTTAGCATTTAGGATTTATAGAGTTTGGGTTTATCATTTAGAATTTTAGTTTTTTCGCGGCTAAGCCACCGTAATATTAATTATTCTTTTTAATAAAGTTTAGTATTTATGATTAAATAGAATTTGGGTTCATCGTTTATGTTTTAATTTTTCGGCGACGAAGTCATCGTAATATTGATTGTCGTTAAATAAAGTTTAGCTTTTAAGTTTTTTAGACTTTTGGATTTATTATGTAAGGTTTTAGATTTTCTGCGGCTTAACTATCATTTTTAATAAAGTATGTCGAAATTATACCAACTGATATCTCTAATCGAACCATACGACGCGTTGATAATTATAGTAACGTCCATTTTGATAAAAAGTGAGTAATTTTTCACATAAATTCAATTTTGAAAACATTAGGAAAGAGAATATGACTTATATTATATATAATAAAATAAAGAAATAAATAAAAACAAAACAAATGTCACACATAACGGCTGAACGCACAGACGCTGGAGAGAAAACAACAATAAATATTTGGAATTGTTAGCAAAATCTTAAATCCAAACAATTAGGAAAAAGTAATATGAACAGGTAGTAGGACGCTTATATGAATGCCCCTTCAAGGTGGCTCAAAATAACACGCAAGAAAAAGTCTTAAAGATAAAAAGGCCTTCTGCTACTGTTTTGGTCTTCCTCCGTATTGTAATTGACCAAATGTGCGGCTTCAATCACCGGGCTTGTCGGGTCGGAGTGAGCAAAGAGTTTCCCAAATTCGGATCTTCAGCTCCAGACCCAGGCCATTAATTCTTCCCGTATTTCTACCTTTAGCTCCAGGCCCACCTGATCCATTCCCCCACCCATGTGCGCAGATCAGAGGGTCCCATCTCACTGCGCCCCAGGTGTGCAGTGAGACGGAGTTAGAAAAGAAGAAATTGTCAATAGGAAGTGTTGAGATCAACACTAGCTCAGTCCAAGAAGAAAAGGCCAATAAGAAGCCCAAGTGGAGAAGCATCTAGAAGAAGATACTATCTTCTTCATGCAGTAGTTCAAATATATTCTAGAAGCATGTCTTGAAAGAAACATCTAGAATATAGATAGAATCATGTATTTAGGTTAGTACGCTATAAATAGATGTATTCCATGTAATAAGAGAGTAAGAAAGAAGAAGGAAAATAGTAGAATAGAAAAGAGTGGTAGGCAAAGAAGGAAGAAGAACGTAAACCAACTAATCGAGTTGGTGTATGAATTGTGTAATATATAATTACACAAAAGTTAATAACAAGATAATATTCTTCTCATAGTGTGTTCTTCTTCATATTGTGTTCCAACAAAGCGAGTTGCTATACTCAACAATTGGTATCAGAGCAAGGTTACGCATCCTGAGCCATGTCAGTGATCGTCAGAGCAAGTTACGGATCCTAGGCCAAGTCAGTGATCTTGTAGCAGGTTACAAATGCTGAACCAGGTATGAAGTCTTGCAAGATCGAGTTTTTTGGGAGAGAAGACGCCATAAAGATCTTGTGAAGATGGAGATTGAAGTAGACAAAGTGTCGTTTGCTTCAAAGGCAACCGTTAAAGAAGAAATGTTGGAACATTCCCAGGACGGAAAGATGCCGAAAGAGGTCGGGGATCCTTTGCCACACTCTTTTCTTTTCAAAGCACTCTATTCAAAGATGAAGGATACAAGGCTCCAGAGTCGTGGGAACGAGCTGCTAGTTATGGCGCAACAAGACTTTTATGAGGTAATTAGCTTCTACAGGAAAAACCAGGATAAAAAAAGTATTCATGGTTTGAGATAGAAGTATAGGAAATTTTTTTGCTACTATAAGGGAGACCGACCTGACCATACCTTATAGAGTTTGAAAACCTATACTGGAGTATAGAGGTTTGTTACGATACAATAGTGGCCGGCCTTACCATCCTATGTAGAGTTTCTAAACCACTTGCAGGAGAGAACCTATACAAGGGTGACCGACCTTACCATCCCTTGTAGGATTTCAAAAATTACTTGCAGGCTAAGAAGCTATGATTAAGCAAATGGGAGCAGTCTTAGGTTGAAGGGTGAAGAGAAAAAGCTCTTCACTAGCAAAGTCAGTGGGGGAACCTTGAAGATGAGTGAGAAAAAAGGTCGATGACCACTCTTAATTGTGGTAAGATTGATCACATGGAAAAAGTATTGGTCAAAGAAAAAGTGATAGCAATTATTGCCAAGAGTAAGTCAGTTCGAAGTTGCACAGAACTTCGAGTTCTAAGGAGAACGTGAAGATGATCGGGATGTCGAGAAATCATTCGGAGTAAAGTTTGAAGGTGAATTATGAAGATTGGCTCAGTATAGTGAGAGCTGGTGTTGAGGTGGAGTGTTGAGATCAACACCAGCTCAGGCCAAGAAGAAAAGCCCAACAAGAAGCCCAAGTGGAGAAGCATCTAGAAGAAGATGCTATCTTCTTCATGTAGTAGTTCAAATATATTCTAGAAGCATCTCTTGAAAGAAACATCTAGAATATAGATATAATCATGTATGTAGGTTAGTATACCATAAATAGTTATATTCCATGTAATAAGAGAGCAAGAGAGAAAATAGAAGAAAGAGTGTAAAGAAGAAGAAAAATAGTAGAATAGAAAAGTGTGGTAGCCAAAGAAGGAAGAAGAACGTAAACCAACTAATCGAGTTGGTGTATGAATTGTGTAATATATAATTACACAAAAGTTA
>JAOYMZ010022765.1:0-18029 GCA_025802335.1 Pinguicula primuliflora | reverse complement strand
CATCATTTTTTTAGTTTTATGATATCATATTAAAATTTATATTATTATTTTACTAAACTATTTACTTTTACTTTAATTTTAAATATTCGGCGAATCGGTCATCGTTTGCCAAAACAGATGTCGCCACAATTATCGGTGGCGTCGTGCGCTTTCATATCACATGCGACTTCATATAGTTTCGATATATTTATAATTTAATTATTTTTCTTTTTCATATAGTCACGCACCAGCCGTATTTTCTGTAAGTTTTTTTTGTGCTTGCCGTGGTCTTAGGATACGGGCCAAATACAAGTCTGTTATCAATACAATACAGATCCTGTTTTAGAATTTCTGTAACAATTGTTTTTTTTTATATTTTAGAATTTCTATAATTTACAGCATAATTTTTTATAGTATATACATATCATTTGTCCACGTGAATTTAGGGTTTTAACCACAATCTATGTTTGAAAAACAGTGTAACCCGTTTAAATGATGATTGGTCGCCTTACACTGTGATCGAATGCTGTCTAAAATCTATTTAGGAATGTCTAAGTAGACGCCTAAGCAGGTGATTACTGACCCTCAATAACTGCACATACTTTTCTCAAACAATGTCAATAGAGTGCACCTTAATTGATAATACGTTTCAAATTAGACCAATAGATCGAGAGTTCGAGAGATAAATGGAGATCCAATATTGATAATCTTAAAAAAAAGGGAAAATAAAACAATGCCAGCATAATTCAATAATTGTTTTTGGGTAATGATAGTTGTCTAACTTTTTTTTCCAACTTTTCAATATAGTGATCTTTGGGTTGCCGAATTAAAAAAGTAAGATCGGTTTTGGAATTCTCGCGTCGAAATGATGCTTGAACTCGTCATGGATTTCGGTTTCGACGGATTCACCGCCCAAAAAACTAAGACCCTATTAAATAAACATTTCAAGAGCAAGAAACCTAACTCTAACCTTAAACGGTGTACGAGGGCCAAAATAAAAGTTTAGGACCGGTTCGTAAACAAATTCGATGCGAGGATTTCAAAATCGGTCTTACTTTTTTATTTCGACAGCCAAAAGAGCTCGATATCGAAAAATTATACAAAAAAAATTGGACAATTATCATTTTTTTTTGTATTTTTAGGAAAGTAAGAATCCAATAATTGTGCAAAAAAAAATGTTGCATAGACCATTTATCATTTTTACTCCATGTAGTAATTCAACGCGCGGTAAAGAGGCTTGGCAATACTTACCTCTCTCGACAAATAGAGGCTAGAGCGAGTGAAAGAGCCACTGGCGAACTATCCCGTACTTGTACTTCGTATCTTGCTAATCTGCGCCTTCATCACCTCGCGTTCGCCGGTTGGACAGCCACCTACGCCGCCGTTTTCTCCGGCGACTCACTTCCACGCTGTAGACAACAGCGGCAACGCAGACTCCTCGGAGATCTGCGAGTCGGTGATGTCGAAAGCACGGGTCTACGCTGACGTGAACTTGCTGCGACCTAGGGAATATTGGGATTACGAAAATCTGACGGTCCAGTGGGGGTGAGTGGTGATGTGATTTTTTACTGCTGATTTCTTGCTTTCTTGACGTAATTCATTATTGATCGAGGGAAGAGGCGATTTCTGCGATTTGGGGAACGGGATTTCGTGATTGATTAATAAAAAGGGGGTTAAAGCTTTAAAGTTTCGCGTACCAGATGTCCCAATGCATCAAACGCGTTTGGATATCAAAGAATCATGTCATCGTTGATCCTTTTAGCGGGTTAACATCTTTCTGATGTATGGGTGGGTTATCTGCCGGAAAAGAATGCAAAAAAAATTCCAATTTGTGATCTTTTGTAAGTGATAGCTCTTGTTCTTAAACTCCTAGGAGTAAAAGTAACGAGAGAGACAGAATATAGAAATCTAAAGAATGATGGGGAATCTTTAGTTGTTATTTAATTTAGATGAAAGAATAATGAAAAATTAACATAAAGATGAAGGGAGAAAGTAGTGCTGCGTGAAGTACTTGGAAATCAATAACATAACGAATGGTTGGTTTTGTAAACTTTTCGTTAGAGTGCATGTTTATTATTTGATTTCAGATTGTAACTTGAATTCTCTAGATAACGGGGTTTTCCATGTATAGTGGTTTATGTTTCCAGACTCCAGAGGATGGTATTTTTCGGTAGTTCCTTTATTTATATATTACATTACATCACTTCCACATGATGCTCAAGTTATTGTTTGGCTGTCCAAGCCTGCCTTTTCATTTGTTATCGGAAGTAATAATGTAGTCTTTGCCAATATATTTCCTCTGTTTCTGGCTATAAGTATTATGTGCCCAGACATCTCAGTGTCAAGCTCTCTCTTTGGGTTCCAGTGAACAGGATGACTATGAGGTTGTTCGCAAAGTTGGAAGGGGAAAATACAGTGAAGTTTTTGAAGGCATAAATGTAGACAACAATGACCGGTGCATAATCAAGATTCTGAAACCTGTTAAAAAGAAAAAGGTATATGTGATTTCTTGTTTCTCCAGCTCGTATATAAGAAAGAAGTCTTATAGATGCCTTCTACTTACTGAGGTTATGAGTGGCCAAAATGCTGTCCTTTTTTAGTGAGATTTTGAACCTCATTTTTGCATTTACTAATGGTGACTCCTTGCACAATTTTGAGTAGATTCGTGATATGAAATATTTCTTAATGTGAGCTTATGTTGTTGGTTGCAGATAAAGAGAGAAATAAAAATACTGCAGAACCTATGTGGGGGGCCAAATATCGTCAAACTACTGGACATAGTCAGGGATCAGCACTCAAAAACTCCTAGCTTGATATTTGAGTATGTAAATAGCACAGATTTCAAGGTTTTGTATCCTACATTGACGGACTATGACATTCGATACTACATTTATGAGCTCCTCAAGGTGAGTGGATAGGTTATTTGATTTCGCGATGCACATCAAATTCCTCGATCCGTCTGTTTATTTATTTTTCTTTATCTGAATGAACACTTTGAATTCCCTATAATGACCCACCTTTAATCTGATGGTCAGAAATGACTTCGAGTACCCAATTCATAATTCATGAGTTTTTATCTAAATTTGAATTTGTGAAAGCTATGACACCCTGTGATATCTAAATTTATAAATTTGAATCTGCAAAAGTAGTGGTACCCCTCTCACATTGTCGTTGTGACATGTAATTTATAGTATTTGAATCTGCGAAAGTAGTGGTACCCCTGGTCTATTCTGTCTCTTTGACATGCCATCATGAGTTGTATTTTTCCAGTCTTGCATGCGAGTTGAAACTTAGCTATGAGTTTTCAGAGCATAATAGACACGGTTTAATAAGGTTAAACAATGAGCAGAAAGATAAAAAATCTTATTAAGACATTTTGATATTTTCAGAAATTCTATAATGGGATTTAGTAGTTGGACGGAAGTTCTGCTTATTTGTTTGAAGTTATGATTTGACATGTTATTGGTGAATTTGGCCTGGTATCAAGTAACTACTATTTCTCTGTGCTCCTGCAGGCACTTGATTACTGCCATTCACAGGGAATAATGCACCGAGACGTTAAGCCCCACAATGTAATGATAGACCATGAGTTGCGAAAGCTTCGTTTGATTGATTGGGGTCTTGCGGAATTTTACCATCCCGGAAAGGAGTATAACGTTCGTGTTGCTTCAAGGTAACACAAAAGATCTTTCTGGGTCTGGAGCTGGCGAGCTCACTTCTTAGATTCGTCATTCTCCCTCTCCCCTTCCTTGTTTTGTTATTACTCGTATAGTTAAGTGTTCCTGATTCATCTTACTTATAGTTGATACGTTATTGTTGCTCTTTATTTTGCGTGTAGGTTTAGGCATGAGATTCCCCTATTGGCATGAAAGTACACTTGCATTGGCTGTTCCTTACGGACTTTATATTTTTAACTCTCTCTTTAGAAAGGGCTTCAAGTATCAATATAATCATGAAAGCGTCTTTATCTATTAATCTAAAATGCGGGCATCATATATTCTGTTACAAGCATCATACTCACTTAAACATTGATGAACATAGAGCATTTTGCTTGACTATGGCTATCCCTGGAAGAGTAATTTCTTATTTCCTTCAATGGTTGATGAGTTCCCATTCTTGCTTTAAAGTTTAATGATCATATGTTTTCTCATTCAGATACTTCAAGGGTCCCGAACTTCTTGTTGATTTGCAAGATTACGACTATTCTTTGGATATGTGGAGCCTTGGCTGCATGTTTGCCGGAATGGTAAGAGAACTAAACAGCCCCATTTCCATGCCTCATATGCCCTTCAGTTACCTCGTGCCCGTATATCACGTTCTCATCTTGCGTCTTGCTCTTGATGTAGATTTTTCGGAAGGAACCTTTCTTTTACGGGCACGATAACCAAGATCAACTTGTCAAAATTGCAAAGGTAATACTCTTTTGCCTGATACCTAGCAATTACTTTGAGAATAGTTACCAGTTTCTAATTCTTTGGCAGTTACTCCGATATAGTCGATCTCCGTATAATTCAGTGTTGATCAACAATGTTGATTGCATTCGTGTTGCGATTTCTTTATTCAAGATAAATCCTGCATCTGATATCTTGCTATTCTTGAAGGTTATTGGAACTGATGAGTTGAATGCATATTTACATAAATACCATTTGGAGCTTGATCCTCAACTTGAAGCTCTCGTTGGAAGGTCTGCAACAAGCGACTACTGAATGATATAAACGGTTTTACTTTCCGCGTAAAAGGACTGCTGAAGACCTCATTTTGGGAGTTCATACATGTGTTACCTGCTATCTAAAATTCATTGACAGTATACCTCTTTTCATTTATGTTTCAACAGGCACAGCAGGAAACCATGGTCAAAGTTCATCAATGCCGATAATCAGCATCTTGTTTCCCCGGAGGTCATCTCATTTCTTCAACGCGGTCCAACTTATTCTTGTTAATCTTATTCATGAAACATTTTCGATTTTTTGAAAATTGTGGCTCATATTTCGCAGGCGATAGATTTCCTCGACAGGCTTCTGCGCTATGACCATCAAGATAGGCTCACAGCAAGAGAAGCCATGGTAACCAATTACTTCTGCCAGCGGAGATTTATTTTTCATTTTTTAGCATTTATATGGCCTGTTGATATGGTTCTCAACCTCTTTGCCCACTCTCTCGTGCTAAACTGATTCTGTTCGTCGTCATGTTTGTAGTCCCACGCATACTTTTCCCAGGTGAGGGCCGCCGAAAATAGCCGGACACGACCACTATAGCGAACCGGCATTTTGCCTCAGGCAAGATACTTCTCTATTGTAATTGGAGATATATATGAAGTTGGGTGTACCTTATTTGAGCAGGATGAGTTTTAAGACTCTACTTTGTGATATATTATTTGTGTTCTGTATCTTAATTGGAATTGATGGAAGAATATATTGCCCAACAAACGCAATGACTCCATAATGATCGTGACTTGCTTGTATCGTATGTAGAGATATTATTAGTGTTCGAGAAAGCGCTAAGCCGACTTGGACGGTTTAGGGCTGCTTGCGTAGGCGGCATATGCGTCCCCGCCTAAGCGGGCACATAAGCCGTCTATGCAGGAATTCGAGCAACGCGGCATCTAAGCGGCTGCTTTTTCGAACAAAGGATCTTACTATACTCCAGATTGTCCAATATATACAAAATGCTCAAACAAATTGCGCTACTTCAAGAAACGTTTTGGTTAATAATTTAAACCACCGGACAAATTAGGATGTTGAATTCTAAACCCGGGCCTACTTTCTTCAAACGAACTTAGCAGCCAATCAGTCTAATAGTATCCTTGGGCTTAGTGTACTTGTTGTTGCGACAATACAACTATCAGCCGGACCGGACGGAACATTCGGTCAGAATCAGATCATTTCAAAGTGTTTTTTATTATATTTTTGTGAAAATGACTTAATTTTTAAGTAAATAATGTTTCAGAATATTTAGAGGAATATCTTGAACCAAATCAAGTGTTAGGGCGCGTTTACTAAATGGAATGACTAGTTATTATGAGTCATAAACTTTATCATTGAATCACAATTCAATATTTTCTACACCGGATTATGTCGGATTGGTATCAAACAGCTTATCTTATATCAGTTTATTTACTTACCAAAAAAAATTATATCAGTTTGTTTAAGGTCCAAACTCTCAGCACTCCCCTTCTTATGTGGGATAATTTTTTAGAGACAAAAGCAATCTGTCCAAGACAGATTTTGGACAGATTGATCCGAACCGTCCAATTTAATCGGAGATCCTGATAAAAAAACTCAAAACCAAAACATCCCGTGAACAATTGTGCAATTCCCACTCCTTCCGCCGAGTGAGAGACGAGGCTAGACACGGAGATATACAATCAACTAATTCATTCAATCTGCCGGACGCAACCTTTCCGCCGAACCAGGTATGTCGGATGCATCAGTCATCACTACCATCTATCGGTTGATTTCTGGTTAGTAGTTAAATCGAAACTTGGAGTTTAACTGCTCCCAGGTTTGAAAGAAATCAACAGATATATCGAAAATTCCTCATTTCATTTGCTATTTTCCCTTCCTAGTTGCTGCCAGTAGAAGAAATTCTCGAAAATTCCTTATTTTATTTGCTATTTTCCCTTCCCAGTTGCTGCCATCAGAAGGTATGAAATTGGTTTTTTCTTGTTTTGTAATGAAACTTGAAGTAGTGAAAATTGAGAAAGGAAGAAATTCCTCTTGCACGTTTGTTTAAGTGGGTTTCGGCTAAATTGAAGTATGTTTATGAAACCATGTTTTTCTTTGAATCTTTTGTTGATGCATTTGTTGAAGAGGTGCTGATTTTTTTATGGGTTGCTGCAGTTTTTGAAGTGTTGCTGGGATGCTTAGAGCATTTTAGGAGCCCGAAGTGTTGGAGGGATTTTTGAATTATTGCTATGTAGTTTCAGTGTAGAGATTTTACAGATATTGCTGTATTTTACAAATGTTGATGTGTGATGTTTATGAAGACTTCATTTGTGCTATTTTTAGTCTTTAGTCTTGTAATTATCTGGACAGTCCAAATATTTGTCTTGGACTGATTGCATTTGTCCCTAAAAAATTGTCCATAAGAAGGGGAGTGCATCGGCAGTACTCTTGCTCTCAGAAGTTGGTTTTGTATATGCAATTTGTATAAGAATAAACAAGAGCATTCTTGATCAATTTGCTGACTTTTTGACAGTTATCCGCAGATCAATTGGTATTTTGTTCAATTTTATTCTGTAATGTAATTTGAAGACCAATTAATTTGCATAAACGGCTATGCCATTGAAAAGAATTGGGTCGGAACTATTATCGCAAGCAGAAATAACACAAACTTAGGAATAACGCCGCCACTAGCCGCTTGATTGTCGTCGGTGGATGGTTGTCACCGGAATGCCTGATGAAATGGTTGTGGCCGAAGATTGCGTTGATAGAGATGGTTACGGGAGGTTGGTGGAGAGGAGAATAAGTTGCAATTACCCTTCTCTGAATTTAAATAGCCAATTTTCTAAAATGCAGAGAACCAAACTAACATAGTCTACAAAAAGAAGAAACAACGAAAAACTAAAGCAAAGCGAGAGTACCAAAAAAGTATTTCTAATTATTTTTTATAACTAGGTGATGAAGAGATTTTTTTTATATTTCGAACTATTTTTATATTTTATTATTTTAGTTCGGGCTTCGGGTCTGTCCTGTTTAAAATGGGACAGGCCCGATCCCGTCCCGTTTAAAATGGGACAGGTCCGATCTCGTCCCGAACTCGGATCGGGACCTATTTTGAGGACCTGAACTCATCCCAAACTCCTTTTTTATTTCGGGCTTCGGGCCCATTTGCCCACCCCTAGCTATGACTGAGAGGGATAATCAGGGAAGAATGCAATATGTAGAGAAGTCTGGGGCTGAAAGTGGCACAAAGAAGGAGGACGCAGCTCCATTGGTATTGAAAACAGTGGGATCCGAAGCAGACTGGTTAAAGCATTCAAAGGTAATTTCGCTGAAAAGTCAGGTAGAGGAGTATGAACTGAGGTTGAGTTAAGATGAGGAGGGTACAAGAATCTGAAGGTGAATAGTTTAGGATGTGGAAAGTTTCTGATATATGATAAAGATGTGGAAGAGATGCATATTTGCTTACTATGGATAAAAGCCGGGTTGAAAAATGGATCGATAAATGGAAAAAATGAAATGAGAGGAGGCCACAGAAGGAATATACGAAATGGTTGAGAATTTATGGACTACCTATAAATGCTTGGTCACATAAAAACTTTGAGGAAATTGCGAACAGAGTAGGGAAGCTAGAAAGAGTTGATGAGGTAACAGTTAAAAAGATGCATTTGGAAGCGGCACAAATCCTGGTTAGGAAACCATGGGGGAAACAGATTGAGGAAGCATCGGATATAATACTAGACGGGGCAAATTATACAATATGGGCAAGAAGAAAAAAACAAGGAAAGGAAAGACGAAAAAAAGAGGAAAAGCAAATCTGAGCAGCAAATTCGTAAGGAGAAAATGAGACAGGAATGGATAGAGGAACTTGAGCTATTTACGGTCTGCAGAAGCAAACATGAGGAAGGTGGTCAAAAGGATGAAGGGAGCATAGCAAACTCGCAGCAGACATCATCACTCCACGACAATCACATTGAGGCCTCGAACAGTAGAAAATTGAGAATGGAAGCAGAGGAGACATTGAAAGTGGGGGCGCTGCTAGGAATTCAGTGTAATGCAAATGACACAGAGTTACAGGACAACATAATTCGGATGGAAACTAAAAGATGTGGAGGTGGCAGAGAAGAAGAATGTGAAAGGAGGTGAAAAGGACTTGGAAAGGTTACCACAATGCAACTGCTAACTTATAATGTACGGAGACTGACAGGGGGGCAGAAGAGGAAAGAGATCAGGAAGTTGATTAGTGAGAAGAAGGTTGATTTTGTGAGCTTTCAAGAGACAAAGAGGGAAGTGATCAGTAGGGACTTTTGCAGAACAATATGGTATGATGAGGATTTTGATTGGGCCTATAAGGGTGCGACGGGATGGGCAGGTGGATTGCTGTATGTGTGGAAGACAACAGAATTTGTGTGTGAAGAAATGTGGGATAATGAAGGAATTTTGGGATTGTCAGGGAGATGGAAAGGTCAGGAAGGGAGAATAAATCTGGTAAACTGCTTTGGTGCGCATGACAGGAATGGGAAGCGAGTGCAGTGGGAGTTTTTAACTCAGAAAATGACGGGCAGAAGGGATGAGAAGTGGTGTCTGCACGGGGATTTCAATGCAGTGTTGCGGAGGGATGAAAGAAGAGGTATGAGGGAGACGGAAGCTGGTGAGATAAGAGAGTTTATGAATTTTGTGGAGATGAATGGACTGCGAGATATAATAATGTCTAAAAGAAGATTTACTTGGTATAGACCAGCATTAGGGGTGATGAGTAGACTTGATAGGTTTCTTATGAATGAAGAATGTATGGGACAAAATCAGCGGCTGCAAGAGGGGTTACCGAGAGAGGACTCAGATCACTGTCCGGTGTTGTTGAGCAGCAAGGTCATAAACTAGGGGTATAAACCGATGAAGGTAATGGATGTGTGGCTGCAAAGCTCGGAGTATAGGAATGTGGTGGAAAAAGTGTGGAAAGAAACAAGAATTACTAGAGCGCGGGGGTATGTGATTAAGGAGAAGATCAAGATAGTAAGGAAAAACATAAAGTAGTGGAATACAAATGAAAATAGACAAATAGATGCAAGGATCAGAAGACTAAAAGCTAAATTGTTACAGATGGAAGTAGCCGTTGAGAATGGAAGGTTGCAAGAAGGGGTAGATGAATCAGAGAAAGTGTGGGAAGAGCTACAGAAATGCAAGAGAGATCAAAAAGGAATCCTATTCCAAAAATTCAGATTGTCGTGGTGCCAAGAAGGGGACGCAAACACACGATATTTCCATAATGTGGTGAGAGGAAATCGAAGAAGAGATGCTATAAATTGTGTGTGGGATGGAGGAGTCTGGTTAGAGGAACCCGAGAAAATCAAAGAAACCTTTAGAGTGAGTTATCAGAGGAGCCATCAGGAGGAACAGAGAATCAGACCACGGCTGACCAGCACTAGAATCAGGGTGTTAAGTGAAGATGCAAGAGTAAGCCTCATCCAGCCTTTCCAGGAAAAAGAGATTTTAGATGCCATTGCTAACGGGAGGAAGAGCCCGGGACCAGATGGGTTGAATTTCAACTTCATAAAGAGCTTCTTACCACTATTGAAAGACAACATCATTAAAATGGTTGAGGAACGACAGAATAGCAGGGGGATTAAACCGAGCATACATCACTGTGATTGCAAAGAAGAGCTCACCACAATTTGTGTAAGACTACAGGCCAATTACTTTGATTGGAAGCATGTATAAGATAATATCTAAAGTGTTAGCAGGGAGGTTGAAAGGGGTAATGGAAGAGGTGATATCGGAAAATCAGACAGCGTTCATTAGAGGGAGACAGATCATAGATGGGATTTTATGTGTCAGAGAAGTGGTGGGAGAGATGAAAAGATAGAATGCAGCGTCAATGATACTAAAGATTGATTTCGCAAAGGCATACGACACAGTAAATTTGAATTTCCTTGACTTAATGGCCGAGAGTTTGAGGTTTCCACTTAAGTGGAGGAAATGGATACGTGAATGTGTGCAAATCAAGTGCGGTATTTGTGAGTGGAAGTCCATCAGATGAGTTTAAATTGGAGAGGGAATTAAGACAGGGTGACCCCTTGTCTCCCTTCTTATACCTAATAGTTGCAGAGGGCCTCTCATGTTTGATCAAAGAAGCTATAGAACAATAAGTATTTGAACCCGAGAGGGTAGGGAAAAGATTGATAGAGGTATCCCATTTTCAGTTTGCGATGATACAGTGATTATGGGGGGATGTACATGGGAAAACATAAGGGGAATCAAACGTATATTGAGAGCATTTGAATTGGCCTCCGGGTTAAAGGTCAACTTTTAGAAAAGTGAACTGTTGGGGATTAAAGTGGAAGAACAAATGTTGAAGGATATGGCTGAATATTTGGGTTGTGCCATGGGTAAGTTTCCATTCGTTTATCTGGGTGCACCAGTTGGAGGTAAGGAACACACTGTGAAGTTATGGGATCCGGTAAGAAACAGAATGAAGAAAGTTTTTGGGAAATGGTCTAATAAAAATCTTTATGCTGGAGGACGACTTGTGCTTATTCGTGCGGTATTATCCTAGTTACCAACTTACTACTTCTCTTTATTCTTAGCTCCTAGGAGGTTTTAAATATTCTTGAAGCAGTCCATAGGGATTTTTTCTGGGGAGTGAGGAATGAAAAGAAAAGAGTGTGTTGGGTAGCATGGGATAAGATATGTCAACGCATTGATAGAGGGGGCTTGGGAATTATGAGGTTAGAAGATATGAATAAGGCGCTGTTCGGGAAATGGGGGGAAGATTAATAGATGGGAAGAGTGAGTGGTGGAAGAAAATTGTGGAGTCAATATATGGAGAGTTAAAAGTAGTGGCATGCAGGGTGTTGAGGGTAACAGAAAGGGGGGAGGGCAATGGAGAGATAAGGACTGAGAGGAGAAGGAGGGGGCAGGAATCGAGATAGTGGAGGGATGCCCAAACGAAAGGAGAGAAGAGTGGTTTGGGAAGATGATGACAATAAAAGTGGGAAATGGAGAGTGTGTCTTGTTGTGGGAGGATTCCTGGGTCGGTGAAGTGAGTCTGAAGGGTAGGTTTCCTACGTTGTATTGAGTCAAAAAAATGAGAGAGTGTACATACGAGAATCGGGACAGTGGGAAAATGGAGAGTGGAGGTGGATTTGGGAGTGAAGAAGAAGGTTGTATGAGTGAGAAGAGGAAGAACTTGAGGAGATGTAGGAATGGCTTTCTAACTTTATCTTGCAGGAATTTCAACAGGACTCATGGAGGTGTGCAGGAAGTCTATCAGGAAGCTATGAAGTGAAATGAGCCAACATCATACTGAGGGAACAAAAGGAGAACTTGCACGAAAGAGAAGGCATCGAGCAGCTCCAAGTGGTGTGGAGCAGACTTATACCCAAGAAGATCTCAATCTTCGCATGGAGATTACTTCAAAATAGGTTACCCACACTAAAAAAACTTGCAAAGGAGAAATATATTGCATATGAGCACTAATGTTGATTGCTTTATGTGTAATGAGGGTGAGGAAGATGAGATTCATTTATTTCGATATTGTCGTGGTGTGAAGTTATTGTGGAAGGAGGTTTTGTCTTGGTTAAAAATCCAGGTTGCTGTCTGGTTGGAAGAAGCCGAACAAGGGGTTTTCTTGGACAGTTTCTTGCTGTTGGAACCGACAGGATTGAAACAGGACTTGTGGCTGATTTTTTGGATTGTAACAGTGTGGGCATATTGGCTGGCAAGGAATGATAGGCATTTCAACAACAAGGTTTTTGATCTGGGAAAGGAACGGTGGTGCAGAAAATTCAAATTACAACATGGTTGTGGATTAAAGCAGGGGTTAAATACAACGCGTTTTCGCATGGGATAGATGAATGACTACAAAACCCGATTTTATATCTTGTGGATTGTATATAATATGTCGTAGTACGACATTGTACAGGAAGATAGGCTTGTAAAGATTATATTTTTGATGAATACAATTCTAGTTTACCCCCCAAAAAAAGGAGTATACGCTGGACATTCACATGGAATCAAACCTTAAACCAACAGCAACTAGAAGAACAGGAAAATTTACAGAGGACAAACCAAAATGCAAGGACTTGTTTAAGAATTTTTATTACGATAAAAAAATATCATAAAAACAATGTGCTGTATTATCAATGAAATTGAGAAAAGGTGTCTTCTGCATATAAAAAACAACTAGCTAAACAAAAAGATGGATCATCCAACAAAATATTTGTGGTTTCTTCATTCACGAGCCATGTTGCTTTTTTTTCCTGAAATAAATAAAATTGATTAATTATCAAACATGTACATGCTGTACACTTCATGTCATATCTAAATAGCAAAGAACACGAAAAAGACTTGTACAAAGAAGAAATGTTCGTTACTAATATACTAATACTGCTAATACTAATAATAATACAATCATAGAAAAATAATAGATAACAACAATTACAATCCATCAGAACATAATCACAACTCATAAATAAAACACTTCCACATACTTGGTTAATCTTACAAATGGGATAAGTACCTCATCTTCTTGTGCCCCAAACTTTTTGGTTGAATCCCCTATATAGATTTCTGCTTCAACAATATGGCCAAAGAGTCTCAGCTCCGTATATTGCATTGATTTATCTTTAGGATCATATATCGTGACAATCGACCCCCGTAGCAATAAGATTCTACAATCCGGTAGAATACAAAATGGCGGAGTTAAATACGGTCCTTTGCAATCATGATTATAAGGTATTTTAAACATTCTCTCCCAATATTTTTTAACTCTATATTGCTTCATAATCCAAATATCTGCCCGACTTCTCGGAATGTCACATAGAATACAAAGCTGTCCACTAATTATTTCAACCGCATTAGAGAATCTTCCTCCAGGATATAATGGGAGATTAATGTGTTTCCATGTCTCACTTGTCAAATCAAAAGAAACAATTACCGGGATGGATCTAAAATCTTCAATACCCCAATGAAGCTTTCCCTTCAAAAGCTTTCCCTTCAAAAGCTTTCCCGCATGTCTCATGGGAGGCATCATCTCCTCGTCGTGAAATCCAAAAAATTTATTTATATCCTCCCATAAAGGTATTTTAATATGTTTCCAGTAACCATACCTCATATCATACTAAACACCCGCATGTACTTTCTTCGTGTCATACTACTATGTTGAAATAAAACACAAATCTTATAATCTTCATCAGATTCGTCGTAACCAAACCCATATCTCCAGATTGCATATGAACTACTCCCTATCACATCGGGCAACATTTTAATCCTTCCTGTAGATGTATACCGTATGTATAAACAACTCCTATTAACGAGGAAACATATAAGTCCTTTAAAACATCCAACAATTCGAACATCTTCATAAAGGAGGTCTTTCTCAATTTCACAAAACTCACTCACAGGAAGTTTAAACCCATCCGGATCCAAATTCGCCTCAGATAATAATGAATTTAAAGAACAATACCTTATGGTATGAGAAGGGTTATCGCTGGTACAAGAAGAGTCATCGCTGGTACAAGAAGAGTCATCGCTGGTAGAAGAAGAGTCGTCGATGGTGAATAGTACCTTTGTCAAAATTGTGCAAAGATTTTCAGATAGTAAAAAATGCCATTGCTTGCAGACGGATCTGAATGTCAATAGTAAATCGACGGGGAGCCTCCGTAGAATATCAGACATGATTTCTTCTGGTAAATTACGGATCGAAGTTTCCATATCCCTCATTCCCACTTATTTTATCGATCGTCGCCGAACAGAAAGCTGGAAATCGATAAAGATAAACGAAGGTGGAAAGAAAAGAACATTCTCCACGGATGCAAAGGAGGCGCAGACAAATTAGGGTTTAGGAGCATCCGTATTATTTTAAGGGAGCTGCTGTATTATCGGGATAAATAGTACGGATGCTTTTGTCCAAATCGCAGATTTTCCTAAACCCTATTCTGGGTGGAGAACGTACTTTTCTTTCCAGCTTCATTTATCTTTATCGATTTCCAGCCTTCTGTTCGGCGACGATCGATAAATTAAGTGGGATATGGAAACTTCGATTCTTAATTTATCAGAAGAAATCATGTCTGATATTCTACGGAAGCTCCCCGTCGATTTACAATTGACATTCAGATCCGTCTGCAAGCAATGGACATATTTAGTTTTCGTCCTTTTTATAATTATTTATTTAATTTTGAACGGTTCATGATATACATTACTAAAATCCTAAATGATGAAATCATGTCTGATTATTTTAAGGGAGCTGTTGGGCATGCATACATAGTAAGTTTATACATAATGCATAAATAGTGTCGTTTTGTGTTTTATATTTTATTAGTAGTTGTCGTTTTGTAATTAATGCCTGTACAAAACGACACTCATTTTTAAATCAACACATACAAAATGACACTATGTACGCATTATGTATAAATTTACTATGAATGCCTAGCATTTTCCTTATTTTAAAGGAATTAGGACTAGTCATACTTACTTTTTTAACACTTAATTAAGTATACTATACAAAACGACGCCGTTTTGTATTTTTTAAAATAGGTAAAACGACGTCGTTTTGCATATTGTACATAATTAAGTATAAAAAAACTAAGTATACCTAGCATTATCGATTAGGAGAACTTCCGTCGTGATTTGGATGACTAGAATTTGATTGAATCAAAACGTATGTCTAATACCTACCTAAAAAAAACGTATGTCTAAGTTTTTATTTATGAAAAAAAATGTTTTTTTTTACTTGACTCTAAACTTTTCTCTTTGAGCAATTCTAGACTTCTCGTCGCCTGTGTGTCCGCTAGTCCAGAATGGAGCCGGAATCCGAGCACTACCTTCACCCCCGGTAAAACCTGACCCAGCGACTACCAAAGTTAAGGACCGGGAGCTGCTAAATCCAAATCTGAGGTTGGATGCGCCCACAAAAATTGTCTTTCAAGGAAAAAAAAATTTGCAGGGTCTTCAAGAAGCCAACCCTCAAGCTTTTTTCCAAGGTCTGCACCAGAATCCGATCAATCTGGTCGCTGAGGATGTGGCGCATACCCTCATCGAGGGCATCTCAAATATTACATTTTCCGACAATGTCCACCGACAAATTGATGCTAATTTGGGTTTTAGCCTCGTGCTAAAATCGTTGGGCAGGGACTTTAATTACCGTACCCTCTACCAGAAGCTCATGAATATGTGGAAATCGAAGGGTAACATCCATATAATGGATCTGACTGATGGGTTTACGCTCCTCAAACTGGATTGGGCAGAGGATTATATGAATATCATAACTAGAGGCTCGTATACCCTTCTCGGGCATGTTCTCACCATCTTACCGTGAGAGCGCAACTTTGATACAAAGAGCAACCATTTGGAGTCGGTGGCAGTGTGGATTTGTATCCCCGGGCTTCCCCTAGATTCCTTTTAGCTGGAGCTGTTGAAAGAGATCGTGCATCCGATTGGGACATTCCTCAAGGCAAATGAACATACGATGGCAGCTGAAAGAGGACAATTTGCGCGTATCGCAATTAGGGTGAACCTAAATCAATCGTTGATACCCACGATAGTGGTGGATGGTAAGTCGTACAAAATATAATACTAGGATCTTTATAATGTTTGCTTCTCATTTGGCACTTATGGTCATACGAAGGAATCATGTATGCTCTCTATAAGGTGAATGCCTTGAAAAGGCTATAACCTTGTCCCATACCGGTTAGAGACAAAAGAATAGATGAGTTTAAACACATTTACCCTCCTATGGGTTTATGTAGAGTTGTTGAGGAGATGGGCTTGACCCACAAGCGTGTTGCTGCCGCCGCTCGGCTCGGTCAGGTCTGGTCCACACGCGCCCCGCCCCGCCTCGCCCCGCCCGGTCCGATCGCGCACGTGTGTGTGTGTGCCGCGAGTTTCCCTCTTGTGGATCATCTTATCTTTTTGGGTAATGGAAAATTTATTTTGTGCACAAATAAATTTTTGATCTCTAACTTGCAAAGCTCTCTCCAAGTTCCTGTTCGAGCAAGGGTTGGAGTCTTCTCCACCTTCCAGCTATGAGTGCACGTGTTTGGGAGTTGCTGTGTGAACCTTCGGGAGCGACCGACGTTTGTACAATTAGCACCACGGTTGTGCCGAATTCACTTTCAAGGCAGTGGTGACGGCCACGACACATCGATTAAGGATTTTCGATATGTTCTTGTTTTTCTGATAAATTGCAGTATATCTCCAACAATTTGAAAGCGAATTACGTATTGCAATTTATCATGGCTTCTAATTCCCGTTCAGTTCTTGATTTGTCGAAACTAGAACCTTTGGATGGTAGTAATTTTAAGCGCTGGTCTAAAAAATTGTTATGGGTCCTCTGAACCAGATCGAGGCTGAACAAAACACCGCAGCCGCAAAGAAGTTCGAAAAGGACAACAAGACTGTTCATGGTCATCTGCTCAATCATATGGTCAACAATCTGTTCGACCTGTCCGTTGTGCACAAATCTGCAAAGGTTATTTGGGATGCCCTCGAGAAGAATTACGGTACTGATGATGCAGGGACAGTGTGGATTTGTGTCCCTGGGCTTCCCCTAGATTCCTTTCAGCTGGAGCCGTAGAAAGCGATCGTGCATCCGATTGGGACATTCCTCAAGGCAGATGAACATACGATAATCACAACTCATAAATAAAACACTTCCACATACTTGGTAAATCTTACAAATGGGATAAGTACCTCATCTTCTTGTGCCCCAAACTTTTTGGTTGAATCCCCTATATAGATTTTTGCTTCAACAAAATGGCCAAAGAGTGTCAGCTCCGTATATTGCATTGAGTTATCTTTAGGATCATATATCGTGAGAATCGATCCCCGTAGCAATAAGATTCTACAATCGGGTAGAATACAAAATGGCGGAGTTAAATATGGTCCATTGCAATCATGATTATAAGGTATTTTAAACACTCTCTCCCTAGATTTTTTAACTCCATATTCATTCATAATCCAAATATCTGCCCGGCTTCTCCAAATGTCACATAGAATACAAAGCTGTCCACTAATTATTTCAACCGCATTAGAGAATCTTCCTCCAGGATATAATGGGAGATTAATGTGTTTCCATGTCTCACTTGTCAAATCAAAAGAAACAATTACCGGGATGGATCTAAAATCTTCAATACCCCAATGAAGCTTTCCCTTCAAAAGCTTTCCCTTCAAAAGCTTTCCCGCATGTCTCATGGGAGGCATCATCTCCTCGTCGTGAAATCCAAAAAATTTATTTATATCCTCCCATAAAGGTATTTTAATATGTTTCCAGTAACCATACCTCATATCATACTAAACACCCGCATGTACTTTCTTCGTGTCATACTACTATGTTGAAATAAAACACAAATCTTATAATCTTCATCAGATTCGTCGTAACCAAACCCATATCTC
>JAOYMZ010022754.1:0-18030 GCA_025802335.1 Pinguicula primuliflora | reverse complement strand
GGTTGGGTTCGTCGGGGAAGGAGGAAAGAAACTGGTGCGTCTGGGAAGGAAAGTGAGAAATTTGAAAAGAGGAAGGGCAGTAGGTGGGAGAAATGAAGAGAGGGTATTGTAGTCACAGAATGTGTTAACTCCTCCAATCACATGTAATTTTTGGGATCAAAATAGCCACTCTAATCCGCCCACCGACATTTTAGGGGGGTTTGAAAGAGTTGTACCTTCGTAAATGCTGCAAATCTACCTCGCAGTAAACAGTTTTACCAGTTTGATTATGGTCGTTAAAAACAGCGAAAACGACCGTAATCAACCCAAAACAAATGCAGTAAACGGACCATAAGTGACATTTCCAGTTGAGTTAAGACACTGTCGACAAAATCCTGTCGATGACACAACTTCCTTTGGGCCGAAGTGTCATATACATGGATAACTTGATAGTCAACATAGTATCAATTAACTCCAAGTGATAAACATGATATTGAGATTCGACCATTAGTAACCTTCCTTTGAGACTGGCGTATACTAAATGAATGAATCTTCCTTTAATATCATCATTTATCATGTCAATAATATCCAGCCAAAATATAACCTTTCTTTGGGCTGATTATATTCCGCATGAATATATATTGACATATAACTTTAGCGTATATAGTTTAATTAAATATGAAATCGGGTCTCTTTAAATTTAAATTAATAAATTGACCCGATTTCAAAATAATTAAACTAATAGTAAATGGGCCGATTAATTATCCTTATAGATGGGCCCAACTTTATTTAATTAATTTGTCTAGGCCCAAATTAATTTAAGCCCAAACTAATATAATTAAAATGACCCAATCCAATTAATAGCCCAAATCTTGATTGGTCCAAATTAAATGGCCCAATTCATTATTGGTCCAAAGAAATAAAGGCCCAATAACCTTTAGTGGTCCGAAAGAAAAAAATAAATGGGCCATAGCTTTTGGGCCCATATCTTTACCTTTTCTTTAAGTCCAATTAAATTAGTTTCTTTAGAGCCCATGGCCCATCTAATTTAATTGAGCCAATTATCATTTAATTCTATTATCCAATTGGGTTCCCAATTGGCATGCCTTCAGCTTCCTTCACGTGAGGAAAGTCCAAAACTTCCGTCACGTGAGGAAAGTCCAAAACTTCCGTCACGTGAGGAAAGTCCAAAACTTCCTTTCCATATGTCGGTGGTGACCGACTTTGGATTTCCTTCCCATGCAGGAATTACTAATTTTCCATCTTAACTTTTCTATCGGTGGAAAATCCTTCCTTCTAATAAGCGGAATTGTAAAGAAGAACACAAGAATTTACGTGGTTCAACAATAATCTACTCTACGAAAAGAGCTTTTCCATTTTGTTGTGTGTTTCTACTATAATTTTTTAGGGGTACATATAGCATATAGTACACAATCTCACTTTCACAATCCCTATAATCACGGGATCCATATAAGCAAGGAATTTATAATTATTCCTTATTTACAAAGTCAATCTCTAACACTCTCCATTAAGTTAGGTGGTGGAAAATCAACGCCTAACTTGGATAACATATCATGGAAAGTCTGACCGTTCACAACCTTCGCCAGGATGTCTGCTAGCTGTTCTTCAGATCTTACAAAAGGAAATGCCACAATTTTGCCTTAAAGCTTTTGCTTGATGAAATGACGATCTATCTCAACGTGTTTGGTTCGGTCATGTTGAACAAGATTTTTAGAGATGTGAATAGCAGCCTTGTTGTCACACATTAAGGGACATGCATCCTCGGACGGAAAACCCCACTCAGTCATCAACTTAACAAGCCATAAGATCTCTGACACTCCTCTAGCAATCCCTCTAAACTCTGCCTCAGCGCTTGATCTCACTACTACTTTCTGCTTTTTACTCCTTCATGTGACAAGGTTACCTCCAACCAGGGTAACATACCCAGATGCAGATCGTCTATCCAAACAGTTTGCGGCCCAATCAACATCAGTGTATGCTTTAATTCTTAGATTTCCATGTCTCCCATATAAGACATCGGTGTCAGGTGACCCTTTCAGGTATCGTAGAATCCTTAGGGCTGCTTCCATATGGTCTTTCTGGGGATTGTGCGTATACTAGCTCACAACCCCCACAGCATAAACGATATCTGGCCGTGTATGTGCAAGGTATATCAATTTTCCAACCAAATACTGGTACCAACTTTTGTCAGTTGCCTCGGCTCCATCTACTATCTTCAATCCAAGGTTAGGCGCCATGGGTGTATCAACTGGTCTACACTCTAGCAATCCAGTCTCAACAAGAAGGTCCAGAATATACTTTCGTTGCGAAATATAAATCCCGTGTTTGGACCGCATCACTTTAATACCAAGAAAATACTTCAACATCTCAAGTTCCTTCATCTCGAACTCGTGAAATAAGTTCCTCCTCAGTTCTCCAATCTCATCAATATCATCCCCTATAATAACCATGTCATCAACATAGATAATAAGACATGTAATACCTTGAGCTCGTCGCTTCAAAAATAGAGTATGATCCGAGTTACTCTGAATGTATCCACACTTCTTCATAAATATGGTGAACCTTCCAAACCAGACTCTAGGTGACTGCTTCAATCCATACAACGCTTTCTTCAATCTGCATACCTCATGGGACTGAAAATCAGATGAGAAACCAGGTGGTGGTGCCATATACACCTCCTCAGATAGGTCGCCGTGCAGAAATGCATTCTTCACATCAAACTGGTGAAGATGTCAATCCAGGTTTGCAGCTAATGAGAATAAGACCCGAATAGTATCCAGTTTGGCCACAGGGAAAAAAGTCTCAAAGTAATCCACTTCATATGTTTGAGTGTATCCCTTTGCAACCAAACGAGCTTTGAACCTCTCAATCGTGTCGTCAGCTTTCATTTTGATGGTAAAGACCCATCTACACCCAATAGACTTCTTTCCCGGAGATAAATCACACACCTCCCATGTCTCATTCTTCTTCAAGATATTCATTTCTACTTCCATCGCCTCTCTCCATACCGAAATTTGCAATGCTTCTCTCTCACTACGAGGAACATCCTCGTTATAAACGGCAGTCGTAAATGCATGAGCCGACTCAGACATGCTCCCCATGACGACATCAGCAATCAAGTACCTCTTGGTCTTTAGATCATGCTCTGGTGTGAATTTCTTTCGAGGAATGCCCCGGGTAGACCTCTCAGGTAAAATCCAAAGTAATAGGACATGGAGAACCTGCATCACTGTGAGTGTCTTCAATATCCAAAGAATCAACAAGCTCATGAGGTAATAGTGTACTTACAAGAGTATCAATCGAAGAAGACACTTGAGGTTGTCCTGCTAGGTCTGACTGTACCATATCACCGTCGTGTTCCGGAGCGGGCAGACTACCTGACTCATGATCTGGCTCAGGTAGTACTCGTGCGTGAGGCACATGAGATGTTGAGCGTGGAATTAAAGCGGTTGATAGTAGCAACGATGCTTGAAGCACCATCAGAGATTGTTGTGGCGACTCGCTGAAGGAAGGGCTCAACCAATCAAGGACGTCACTAGTGTTACCTGTCTCCCCTTGACTCCTTGATTGGGTGGGTGTATGATAGAAATACTCACTTTCAACGAAATCACAGTCCACAGTGACAAACATCTTACGGGTAACAGGATTATAACACATATACCCTTTTTGGGATCTTCCATACCCCACAAAGACACATTTTTTTGCACAAGGATCGAACATGGATCGATTTATCTTCGGAACATGACCATACACAGAGCAACCAAAAACTCTCGGAGTCATAGTCCATTAATTCGGGAATGTTCAGATAAAACTTTTATAGGTGTACGAAAATTCAAAACTTTAGTAAGAAGCCGATTGTCAAGATATTTGGCTGTAGCTACACCTTCAGGCCAGAAATAATGTGGAACCTTTGACTCAAAAATCAGGGTACGGGTAATTTCAAGCAAAAAACGATTTTTTTCTTTCAGCCACACCATTTTGTTGAGGGGTGAAGGAACAAGTAGTTTGATGCAACATACCATTTTCAAAGCAAAAATTTTGCATTTTTTGATTGACAAATTCCCCCCATTATCAGACCTAAGGATTTGGATTTTTGTTTTGAACTGAGTAAAAATCATACAATAAAATTGAGAAAAATCCTCAAAAAACTTGGATTTGTGACGAAGAAAGTATACGCAAGTCATTCTAGAACAATCATCAATAAATAGAATAAAATATCGAAATCCCTATCCCCGATCGACGGTGCAGGACCCCAAACATCAGAGTGTACCAAGAAAAAAATATGAGGGACACGAGTATTTGAAAGAGGAAATGAATGCCTACGACTTTTTGCCAAAATACAGGTTTCACTGTTAAGAGGAGTATTAGAAGATTGAGGAAATAACTGGCGAAGATATTGGTGAGAAGGGTGACCAGGACGTCGGCGCCACAACCAACAATTAAGCTCCTTTGTAACATGACTTATAGATAACAATTTATAAGACAGTGAGGGCACATATAAACAATTGAACAATGTCAATTAAGAAGAAATTTCGATAACACCAGCTCCTTTAACGGGGGCAAAAGCGCCATTTACCGTTTGCACTACTTTCTTCTCGGGTCTCTGTACTGCAATAATATCAGAAGCATCATGGGTGATAGTGTTAGTCGCTCCACAATCAAATATCCAATAATGATTTTTTTCACTACTATTTTCTACTATATTCATGTGCGATGTAGATTGCATCAAAATTTTCAAAATCTCGCGTAGGCTCCTTCACTAAACCCAAATTGATTTCCAAATCATTGTCCAAATTGAATGTTGAGTCTTTTAATGACATTGCAAATGAATCCACGCCATTACCATTCATTAAAGACAAAGGAGGGCACTCAAATAATTTTCCCTCCACTTTAAAACCTTTTGGGTCATCTTCTCCAAAACTTGACGATGCATCTTTTCCAAATCTTGACAATGGTGGTGCAGAGACAGTGGCAGATCCAAGTTTTTCCACAGCGGCCCCAATGTCATGTTACTTAATTTATTAATAAATATTAATATTTTAATTGCAAAAAAATAAATATTAATATTCAAATAATATAAATAAAAAATAATATACAAAAAATTTATATTTAAATTTACGATTGTTCTCTGTGAGTGTTCAAGCAGCGCTGCGTTAGAGGGTTTGAGATTTTGACAAAGTTATTTTTGCCCAAGTAAGAGAAGGCGGAAATCTGAGGAAGGGTGAGAGATTTTTAGTAAGTAATTGAATTATGTATTACTATTTGATACTAGTTATTGTCCATGGCTGAAGTTGCTGGTGAGTAAAATTACCTGTTTCTAACGTCACTAAAGCTAAAATGGTGTCAAAACCATATCAAGTCACATCTCTAATCGAACCACACGATGCAATGATAATTATGGTAGCATACGTTTCGGTGAACGGGGAACGATTCACCAGATAAATTCAATTTTAAAAAATGATATAAGAGAGACAAAATATAAAAAAGAGAAGAGAAAAGAAAAGGTAAAAAGTCACTTACCGAAAACTCTTTCACTCAAATTTTGGTTGGTGTCGTTCGGTTCACAAAAAAACTCCTAAAATTTAAGTTTAGTGCTGGCTATTAATAATATAGATTATTTTGCTTAAAAAATATTTTTTGTTGTTTTCTAAAAATCTAAAAAAAATTGATCTTTTTCAGGAGGGGCATGTGCCCTCCGCAGTCTCACCTGCGTCCGCCCCTGCGCAGAGAAGGTGCGGTTCAGCACGTCCTTCTCGACGACGAGTTTTTGATAAACATCCGATACTGTGTGGGTTGACGGCAGCAACGAGACCATGGATGGAGAAACATACGACAGATAGATACCGCCGGCCATAACAGATGGTGGTCGGAGATGACGGAATAAGAGACCACGAGCAAGAAACCTCCCAATAGAAACTCGTGACGACAGTCTGCGCCTGTGCAGACTGAATAACGACAACGTGACTGGATAAATTCTCCGGGAAAAATTGTATTCCGCCAGAGATTGTAAAAATTTAGCGGAAGATGAGAAATACATTGATCATCGTGAGAGGCATCGATGATGATGGGTGACTCATAATCATGGTTTTTTTCCCATGATCTACAGCGATGTACGATGGAAAGAGTACCTAAATTTAGGTAGATGATAAAGTAGGTTTCACGATCGAAAACACTACTCCGATACCATAATAAGCAGAATTGTAAAGAAAAATACGAGGATTTACGTGGTTCGGCATTGGCCCACTCCACAGGAAGAGCTCTTCCATTTTATTGTGTGTTTCTACTATGATTTTTTTGGGTATATATAGCATAGAGTCCACAATCTTCACTCACTCTCACAATCCCTATAATCACAGGATCCATATAAGGAATGGATTTATAATTATTTCTTCTTTATTTACAAAGTCAATCTCTAAAATATGTTAACATATGTCACCTACATTTTCAGCTAAGTCTCGAACTTCCAACAAGATCACATATTTCGCATGAGCGACTGTCATTAATGCTCTTAATTATGGGATTGGGATTCCAACGAGCGGACGAAAAATGCTCGTTCTTTCAAAGTCCGGGACCTTTCATTATCATCAGATGGTCTCCTCCTTTCTTCTTCAAGATTTTGCGACGAAGAAACAGTTTTTTCCAACACTGTCGACCGATGCGTTCATATCTTGTCATCTTGCACCACTCCTTACAGTACCGCTGGCTTCCGCTGCCAACGTCGGTATTTTATTTATAATTATTCTAAATAATTATTTAAAATTGTTTTATAATTATTTTAGAAATGTTTTATAATTATTTTAGAATTGTTGTAAATAATTGTTTTAGAATTATTCTATTGAAATTTTTCTAGAATTGTTATGAATTATTATTTTATAAATAATTATTATTTATTTATCCGGGTCAATAGAATGAGTACCCAACAAATCCAGTGTCCGAGTTTACATCTTCCGAAGTCACATGACATTTTATGGGATTTAGTCCACCACTGTAGTTTCAAAGTATTGGATGAGAAAGTGAGTATTGAAATATATTGTTGGAGACTAACCATCCTGATATTTTGTTTTGTCTCCTAGAATTGCACAACTAGATGACATGTTACATGTGTAGGGTGCATATGCATGATGCACGTCAGATTGATGGAGTGTCTCGTCTCATTTAGTTATGAGATTATTTGAGACTGCCTTCTATTATCCCGCATTCTGAGACAGCACGGTTGGAAAGTCACTACACTCGGAGAAATCTAAATTTTCTCAAGGTCTATGTGCATACATAGGTCAAGAGAATGCTGACATTAACATGGTGACCCATATAGTTAGGACGATTCGGATGCAGTTGGATGTTGTTCGTGCCGAGCAGATTAGTATTTTCATATTGAATTAAAACTATGCTGCTGGTAATTCATTTAAAATTTTTAACGGTTGTTATTGTACTTCTATTTTGTGCCCACTTCATACAGTGTGGTAGAGATGCCTCAGGTTAGTGTTGTCGATCGATTCTTGTGGAACTACGACGGTTCTTTTTTTCTGCTAAAGGACGTCGAATTCATACACGCTCGTCGACTGTAGTTTGGATACGTTCAACCGATTATGGCCAGTTGACAGGGTTGGAGAGACGTTGGCGCATGCGACGGATACTAGCAGGAGTAATCGAGGATGGCGTGAGATATTGAGACGATACACCCAGATGTGGACCGATCGACGACGACATGTAAGTAGGGATCTATCTATAGCGGATGTGCTAGTCAGTTGGGAGCCTGCATATATAGGATGGTTTTTACGGCATCGCTAGTTTTACTTATTTTTATTTATACAAAATTATTTTGTTAGGTTTATTGACACATATATATTCCATTCTATTACATCATCATCGGGAGAGGGAGATCAGAGATTCTTGTGAGACTGTATATCAGTGTTGAGAGACTCAAATCAGTATCTAGATGTTATACGACGTTTGATGGAGGGTCCAGTTGATCTTGCTTCGCAATCGGACCACGAGTGGATGGCATTGAGTACTCCGATACCTGGTATGCGTAGTCAGACACTGCAGTTAGGCATTGGAATGTCGCAGGATGCTCCAAGCACATCATACGCTACTCGGGATCCCGGCACATCCATCATTAGTCCAAACTTGTATGCGGGCATGAATTTTGCTCGTTAACTAGATGACATGTTACATCGCAACAATAGTTCATGAAATTTATTTAATATATTGTGCGTACAATTCTTTTAAATATATTTGTATTGACAAATTGTGTTGGGTACAAAGTATTTACAAATTTATCAATAATACACATCTATATCTTAAAACACCTTGTGAAACGACAATTCATTCTCCTCATTGTTCTGAAATTTGACATCGTTTTGTCTTTCTCACACGCTTTTTCTTGCGGCGATTACCAACACACGCAGACATTCTGACAACACTTTCCTTTTTTTTTGTAGATTCGGTGGTCTCACAACAATTTGCGATTTTAATAATTATTTATTTATTTTCTATTCTATATTCATATTAAATTAAAATTATTTTTTATATATCTTAAATTCTTATAATCTAAAATATTCAACGAAATGCTTCTCGTTTGCCGAAATGGAGACTGTCATTATTATCAGTGTGTTGTGCGCTCTTATTTGATATGCGATTTCATATAGTTTCGATATCATTATTATTTGATTATTTTGTTATTAATTGGGGTGAATTTATAGTTGGTAATAAAACAATAGAATTTGCCTTACAGCGTGTGCGTGCTGCACGAGTGACATTTTTCCTACGTTTTTTATGGTGATAGTGACTTAAGTCACGGGTTATATCCTAGTTTGCATAACAATTACTATTTTTCATATACAATTATAGAGAAATTTTTATATGCACAATACAATTATATATATATATAATATATATTATTTTATATATTAAAAACGACTGATATTCCAAAGACTAGTAAAGTAACTACCGCATCTTGGAAGATCGATAGTTACTAACTACCGTGATTAAGACATTTAATGATGCCTACATTACTAAAATGCAAGACTTTAAACTCCCATTTCTTGTAAGTTCACGACTTTCTACCGGACCTTGTGAGCACGGATAGCGGCATATTATAAAATTCTATTAACCCCGTGGCATAATAAATAATTTGCCTGAAACCCCAAGGGTTAGGGCTCCATATCAATATACGGATCTAATTTATTTTTTAAGACAAACTTCTAGCTAGTCTCAAAATCTTCTGGATAAAACGCAGCTAGACGAAATAACCGATCACGATCAAAATTGACAAATAAATTACTAGGATCAAACGATCAAGACACTTCATGCATATAAGTAGCATGAACATCACTAGGATAATCAATGATTGGTATACGTTTTACCGGATCACCAATAACATCACTATCTAATAACTCATTACTTATGAGGTCTTTTATTATGATCACTCTTATTCTCATTTACTATAATAGATGGCGGCTCTTCGTCTTCTTGAAAAAATCTTTAATCTTTTTCATTATACGGCATGTTCTATTCTATCAGTTTCTTGTATCAGGAATATGGCAAGCATCTACTTATCATTTTGGAGAGAGACCATCAAACAAATTATCCAACTTATCAAAAAAAATTATCCAACATTATGGTAGGTGACATCATGGCGCAAATAGCAAAGCAACTGTTGGGATTTGGGGACATGACCCTCATACGTGACTAACCTTTTAATGTGTTCATGTGTTTAATCACCCGTGCACAACCCCAAACACTTATATGCTGAATGATGTGATAATCATTTCAAGTCTAACTTCTAGGATTTAATTATAACTTGTCGAATTGTTAACCATGTTATATTTTCATAAGTTGGATGTTGAAATTCAATTACTCGGAATTATGCCTATTTGACCTCAATCCTTGGATTTTTTCGGGTTCATACTTCGGCATGTGAGCTTGTGGGTTAATTTCTGGGCTAATTTATTGGTGGGCTTGTGTTAATTTTTTGGGCCTCTGGTTACTAGCTTACTTATTAATTCCTCACTGATTGGACCGATGTATCTCTGCAACCCAATTTGCCATTTATTCATTAAGTGCTGATCTGGGCTGTTACATTTTCTTTTATTTCTGTGACCCGTTATACACTTATCTGATCTGTGGCCCGTGATATAAGTATGGGACTTAAGGGTTTTTCGAAACACTTTTGCTAGACCACTTTTCTGCTCTTTCGGCTGCGCGATATATTGTCTCTTGCTCAAACCCTAAGTTCACTCTCGTTTCTTCGAGAATTCATTTTCATTCTTTAGCCTCTTGCTGATTTTCAGTCCAGATTTGGACTCCTTGCTTCTGCTGGTTGATTTGAACCGATTATATTCCGGTTTTGAGCTGTTGAAAGGCGATTCCTCCGAGTTCATATAACTGACAACTTGTGTTTGGGGCCTCCCTCCGCGTTCTCTCTATTGATCTGTGATAGATCTAGCCTCTGGCGAAAGGATTTGTTGATTTGGAGAAGTTTTTCATCGCATACAAAATTCTTGATATTCTGTTATCATTTTTGTAATCTACTTACGGATTTTTGTTACCGTGACAGGATTCGAGCCACGATATGCACCTCACAGTGGTATCGGAGCCAGGTTAAGGCTTGGGTCGTCTCTGTAACTACCTGCATGTGCAAGATCTCGATAGATCTGAACATTCAAACGGTGGATCTATATTCTGATGGTTGAATTCTTCAATTATCTAGCTCTTTGGTTAAGTTCAAGATTCTATTGAACTTTCTATTGCTAACTGGCTTCTGTTATGTAGGCGTTGGCTGAATATTAGAAGACCTACACTTCTCACTGTTGATACCCGAAAGTTGGTTGAGATCTGTGCATCGTTTCTCTATCTTGCTTATCTGCATTATAGTTTTGCATGCATAGGTCTATAACTTCTTGATCTGATATTTGTGATTCATTCTGCGAAATTAAGACTTGGATATATATTCTATCTGTTGCGAGAAAGATTGCATGTCTAAGTAAAATTACTGGAGTTCTGAAATAAGTGATATCCTGTTATTGGAATTATCTGCTATTAGCTCGTACTAAAAACCATCTTGTTTTCAAAAGTGTAAATACCTTTGGATTCGTACACAGAACCTGTTTGTTTTGAAACTACTGGAGTCTAGAGACTAAAACATTACTTACAGTTTAACAAAACTTTTGGTTCTAAACTATTTTTCCGTTGCGCATTCTTCTGTAAATCCTGAGAAAGTTTTCACAGAAAGTTGATCTGTTAAATAATTTCTTAAGTGTCCAGTATTATCTGATTAGCAGAGGTGTTTTAAAATCCTTTTAAACTCTGCTTGAAATCCTTTTGAGTGACAGTCATTTTGTGCTCTGTTCTGTGACTATCTGATATCTGGAAACAAGAAAAGAAAACTAACAAAAAGGGAAGACAAAATCCCAAAAGAAAGAAGAAAAAAAACGGGGAAGAAAAAATGCCAAAAGAAAGAAGAAAAAATAGGGAAGGAAAATTACCCCCGGACAATGGAGTTAAAAATTTATTCAGGACTGACTGAGGCCTATATACACGGTCTCCTGTAAGCCCACTGTTATCCTTATTCTGTATTTTTTGTGGGCCTGTGAGCTAGAGATGTTAACTGATTTACTGCGTTGTGCCTGTGAGCACATTATCTGTTTACTGCTTTCGTGCAAGCTTTAACACATATAACATGTGAGACGTTTAGCCTATATTTGTTACTACTTTGTGCCCGTGAGCACTATACGTGTTACTGCTTTCAGGGTTACTTTCTTTTTGAGTGATTCTAGGGGTCTAGAGAGGAACCCTGTGAAGAGTACCCTTAAGGATCTCTGTGGGACATCCCGTGCATACGCTAGAGTCTATAATTAGACTTGCCTTTACACTGCCAGTTTAAAAAAAACTGTGTGAACTCTTGAAAAAGAGTTTTGAGGATGAAAAATAGTCTAATTAGAACTTGAAACTATCTGCTCACATTGAGTACTTGAAACTGCTTGGCCTACCTGATCTGTTTGCTATCTGGAACTATCTGCCTGAACCTTGACCTGTTTTTGCCGATTTAAGAAACCTTAAATATGTCAACTAGGATTGAAATAACACTTTTTGATGGGAAGGGTGATTTCACTAGTTGGACTAGGCGCACGAAAGCTGTTCTGTCACATTATAAAGTCTATTATGCATTGAAACCTATTAAGGATTGACCTGAGGTATTTACATCTAAGGTAGATGAAATTAAGGAAGAGGCATTGAATCTACTGAGTAATTCGCAAGTTAGATGGGTCAGATGATCCTTTAAAAGTCTGGAAGAGATTGCATGAGATTTATGCTTTTAAAGCTCCAGCAAATTTAATTCTAGTAAAAGGTTCACTGTTTTCTTATAAAATGGATCCAGAAAAATCTATTGAAGATAACTTAGATGAATTCTTTAAACTCACGCAACTTTTGAAAGGTAGTTTGCATGATCTAGATGAAGAGTCACTTTCCATGATTTTGTTAAATTCTGTGAGTGAAGATTTTGTGGTTGTCAAAAATACTCTTCAATACTCTGGCTCTGTTCCTAAGTTAGAAGTGATAATTAGTGGACTAAAGTCTAGAGTAATAGAACTAAAAAATGCCAAACGTATTTCAAATGTTTTGTTTGCTAAAACAGAAGTACCAAAATATTCGGAGAAAGCTAGATCTGTGGTTAAAAATGTGAGTCAAAGTCAGAATAGGTTTCCTGTTAGAAACCAGAATGCACAAAAAAATAGGAACTCATCTAGAGGTTCAAACTATCAACAAAACAGAAGTTTTCAACATTCCTCTAACTTTCAGAATAGTGGCTATAATAGGAATAACTTTAAACCTAAGTGCAATTACTGTCATAAGTCTGGGCATGTTTAGAGTAACTGTTTCTTCTATAATAGCGATGTTAGAAACTCAAGTGCAAATCAAAGTGCTAGGGGTGGTCAAGACAATTCAAATGCATTTTTTGTAAGTGATCTGCATGGTAACATATCAGATTTACAAAGGAACAAGTGTACACATACATCTAGTCAGAATGTAGGTAACTTTCATGAGAATGGTTCGTGTGTGCAAAATGTTCAATATGCTTGTGAATATACAAATAACTGTTCTACTAGACAACAGTCCGAAAATGTAAGTGGTGTTATCTGTGAGTCTAGAAATCAACCTAGCTCATCATGTAACCAACTTATGTATGATTCTGTCTTTTTCGTAAATAATCATAGTAACGTTGAAGGGTTGAGTAAAACAGAGTCTTTCTCAGAAGAAACATTGTTTAATGATGATGACTGGATTGTTTTTTTGTCAAAATGTGAAAATTTTAATGTTTCTGAGGAAAACACGCTGAAAATATGGAAAAAAATGTTTCTGTTTTTCTGAATAGTGTCTTAGAAAATGAAATAGAACCTAACTCGAATTTAAATGTATCTGATGAGTTGAATCATGAATATGTTCTGATGGTATCTGATTTTGAAGCACAAATGAGTGGGTCTTAGATTCTGGTTGCACATATCACATGTCTCCACATTTGAATTGGTTTGATAGCTTCGATAAATGCAAAAGTGGTATGGCTATAATAGGGAATGATAGTATATGTGAAATCAAACTTACATAGCCTATTTCTTTAAAGCTAGATAATGGAATCGAGTCAAATTAACTAATGTGAGATATATACCTAAATTAAAACAAATCTTGATCTCTTTGAGCATGCTAGAAGAGTCAGGGTGTTGGTATTCATCAAAGAATAGTATGCTTTTTGTTTTTAAAAATGACTCTGTAGTTTTAACTGCCACTAGGAGAAATCGGCTATATTTTTTGAATGGTCAAACACTTTCTGAAAGTGCTTTTTTAGCTGTTGATCCTGACTTTACTAAACTCTGACATTTGAGATTAGGGCATATGAATGAGAAAAGTTTAAAAATATTACATGACAAGGGTCTGTTAGGGAAACATAAATTCAGTGGCTTACCTTTCTGTGAACCATGCATTTTAGAAAAACAACATAGACTTAGGTTTCTTAAGTGTATTCATATTTCAAAACAGTGCATTGACTATGTGTATTCTGATCTTTGGGGTCCTGTTAGTGAGTCAACGCATAGTGGTGCTAGATATTTTATGTCTGTTGTAGATGATTTTAGTAGGAGAATTTGGGTTATACTTCTAAAAACTAAAGATCAAGCATTCGATAAGTTTAAGGAGTGGAAACAATTAGTTGAAACTCAGAAAAGTTTTAAAGTCAACTACATAAGAATTGATAATGGTCTAGAATTTTGTAATACGGACTTTGATAGTTTCTTTGCATTTCATGGCATCACTAGGCATCATTCAGTTAGACATACACCACAACAAAATGGGGTGGCAGAACGCATGAATAGAACCTTACTAAATAAAGTTAGATGCATGCTAGTTACATCTGGTTTATCCAAGAAGTTTTTGGGGGAAGCACTTTGCACTGCTGCATTTCTTGTAAATAGGAGTCCTTCAAGTGCTGTGAATTATAACTGTCCAGAATTTATTTGGCATGAAACTGTTTTGAACTTGACAAATTTGAAAGTTTTCGAGTGTGCAACATATGTTCACAATAAGTTAGGAAACTTAGACCCTAGGTCAATAAAATGTGTATTCTTGAGATATCAAGATGGGGTAAAAGGCTATAGGCTGTGGGATAGATCTGTTGCTGGAATGAAAGTTGTAATAAGTAGAGAAGTAGTGTTCAATGAAGCTGATTTTCCATGTCTAGGACCTAATATGCATGCATCTGAACCTATTTTATCTGAATATGTACCTAGGAGGATGTCTCTTGAGATGGAGACCTCTCCTAAGGTTACCATTGAGGTGGAGTCTCAAACCATTCCATCTATTAAGGTGGAGGTTAAAATTGAAGATTCTGTCACAGAATCCGTGCCTCCTCAACTTACTGACGCTTCTGATGTGGTTACTGAACCTTCTGGTAGTGAGAATAAGTGTGGTGTTGATGAACTTGTTACTGGAAAACCGAATAATGCATGTTTAAATGACTATGAACTAGTAAGAGATAGGGAAAGAAAAATTGTAAAACCAAACTTGAAATATGCTAATTTTGCTGAAATTGTCGATTATGCCTTTATAGTTCGACAACAACTCATGTATTATGAACCTGATCATTTCTTAGATGCTGTTAACTGTTCTGATGCTAGTAAATGGATTGTTGCAATGAATGATGAGATTAGTTCTTTAAAACAGAATGCTACCTGGATTTTGGTTCCTAAACTTGCTGATAGGAAAGTGATAGGGTGTAAATGAATTTATAAAGTGGAGGGTAACCCAGATAGCGAACCTGTTAGTTTTAATGCAAGACTAGTTGCAAAAGGGTTCAGTCAACACAAAGGGAAATGAGAATTTTGCTCCTGTAGTTAAATTTAAGACTATTCGGATTTTACTCTCTCTTGTTGCATGCTATGGCTTGGAGTGTGACCAGTTAGATGTTAAGATTGCTTTCATATATGGTGACTTGGATGAGGAAATTTTTATGGAACAACCTCTTGGTTATGTAGATTCTTTGAAACCAGATTATGTGTGTTTGATAAAAAAGTCTCTATATGGTCTTAAATAGGCTCCTAGGCAGGTACAAATGTTTTGATTCCTTTATTACCAGTCTAGGTTTTGTCAGAAGCCAATTTGATAGTTGTTTCTATTTCTTAATTCAAGAACATGCTACTGTGTACTTACTGATTTATATAGATGATATGTTAGTAATAAGTGAATCTAGGTGAGAGATAGATGTTTTGAAACAAAAGTTAAAATTTGAATTTGAAATGAAAGACTTAGGGGAAGCTGGTACTTTAAAACTGCATCAGTCTGGCTATACTCAAAAGGTGTTGGACAAATTTGTTTTTTCTCCATCAGAAATATTAGAAATGGAAAATGTGCCATATTCGAATGTTTTAGGTTCATTAATGTATGCAATGGTGAGTACAAGACCTGATTTGTCTTTTGCTGTTTCATTCTTGAGTCATTTTATATCTAATTCGGGTCTGGAACACTGGTCTGCTTTAAAATGGGTACTTAGATACCTTAAGGGAACATCTAACTTAGGTCTAATGTTTAAGAAGAACAGTAATAAGCTCGATCTATCTGGATTTGTTGATTCTGATTATGCTGGTGATATAGATACTAGAAAATCAACAAGGTGTTATCAATTTCTCTTAGGAAGTAACTGTATTAGCTGGAAATCACAAATGCAACATATTGTAGCTCTCTCTACTACTGAATCTGAATATATTGCGCTTACTGACTGCTTCAAGGAATGTATCTGGTTGCATGGACTGCTATCTGAATGCAAGATATTGTCGGATGTTGGAACAATGTACTGTGATAGTCAATCTGCTATACATTTGATTAGGAATTATGTTTTTCATGAGAGGACTAAGCATATTGATGTTAAAATGCATTTTATTAGAGATATGGTAGCTGATTGACAGGTATTACTTGAAAAAATTGATACGAGCATTAATCCTGCTGATATGAGCACTAAGGTAGCCACAAATCTGAAATTTCAATTTTGTATTGAACGTTTAGGTATGAATTTTGTTTTTTGAAGCTTCTGTTGCAACCTGCTTTTGCTATTCTGGTGATTAAACTTTCTGTAGGAACATATATGCTTGTTTTTGGGGTCATGTACCCAAAAAGTTGGTGATTGTTGAGATTTTGGGACATGACCCTTATACGTGACTAACCTTTTAATGTGTTCATGTGTTTAATCACCCGTTCACAACCCGAAACACTTATGAGCCGAATGATGTGATAATCATTTCAAGTCTAAGTTCTAGGACTTAATTATGACTTGTCGAATTGTCAACCAGATTATGTTTTCATAACTTGGAGGTTGAAATTAAATTACTCAGAATTCTGCCTATTTGACCTCAATCCTTGGGTTTTTTCAGGTTCATACTTCAACATGTGAGCTTGTGGCTTAATTTCAGGGTTGATTTATTGGTGGGTTTGTGTTAATTTTTTGGGCCTCTGGTTACTGGGCTTACCTATTAATTCCTCACTCATTGGGCCGATGTATCTCTGCATCCCAATTTGCCATTTATTTATTAAGTGCTGATCTAGGTTGTTACCTTTTTCTTTTATTTCTGCGGCCCGTTATACACTTACCTGATCTGTGGCCCGTGATATAAGTATAGGACTTAAGGGTTTTTCGAGACACTTCTGCTATACCACTTTTTTGCTCTTTCGGCTGCACAATATATTCTCTCTCGCTCAAACCCTAAGTTCACTCTCATTTCTTCGAGAATTCATCTTCATTCTTCAGCCTCTTGCTGATTTTCTGTCCAGATTTGGACTCCTTGCTTCTTGCTGGTTGATTTGAACAAATTATATTCCGGTTTTGAGCTGTTGAAAGGTAATTCCTCCGATTTCATATAATTGACGGCTTGTGTTTGGGGCCTCCCTCCACGTTCTCTCTATAAATCTGTGATAGATCTAGCATCGGGCGAAAGGATTTGTTGATTTGGAGAATTTATATCGCATGCAAAATTCTTGATATTCTGTTATCATTTTTGTTATCTACTTACGGATTTTTGTTATTGTGACAGGATTTGAGCCACGATCTGCACCTCACAGCAACTACAGACCAAATATCAAGTTAACCACCAATTTTTCAATCTAACTATAATCATAATTCATTAGAGCAATTATCGACTACCAATTTCATGTTACCGCCATACTTTCCAATCATATAGGCTGTATTTAGCAAATCTGACTAATAAGGTGACTGATGACTGATAAGGTGGCTGGTGACTGATAAGGTTTCTGGTGACTGATAAGGTGACTGATAAGGTGACTGATGAGGTGATTGATAAGGTGGACTCATAAGGTTGATAAGCTAAATTCATATAGTGATTTAGGCCTCATTTTCATATCATTTCACAACATTTTGTGCCTTAATCATCTCAACTATGATCAATTATTGGATCAATTGTGTACGTGATGACTTCTGCAGGATAAAATTACAAAGCAACAAAACTGATGCAATTTTTAGAGCAAAACTGTGCA
>JAOYMZ010022743.1:0-18031 GCA_025802335.1 Pinguicula primuliflora | reverse complement strand
TCTTACAGTTCTCAAAACCAGGCACATCACAAGCAGGAGAATCTTCCTTTCCACTCCCATATGCCCTGAGAAACAAGCATATGTACTCATCAGGGTGATGTAGGTGAAATATAACAATAACGGCAAGTCTACTGCTGAATTACTTGTAGCAGCTAGGTCGTGGACAATTCTCGTCTTCACACTTGTATATTTTGGCATTGGCATATCCAAGTTTGATAGTAATATTACGTTCCAGTTCATTTTTAAAACGAACAGTCTGCAATAAGATCAATCCAACTGTTAAGAGAAGTACACGGTGTGTGAATCATCTGCCACATAACAAACAGTCTAAAACAAAAAAGATGGGCGCAGAAAGAAAAGGCACAAGGCAAGACAAACTCTTACATGTAAAATATATAGACCAAAGAATAACAGAAATATCACCTAAAAGAATGCATGGTGGAAAAAGAAATATCACCTAAAAGCACCAGTTTTGAAGAGTTGACACAAAACACACCATCTCAAGACCTAACCATTTTTTTCTAAACCTGGGACATGTAGATTTTAGCTGGAGTTGTAGAAATGCAATCCAAGCTCACATATACTGGACAGATGCCACATAGAAGTAGAAAGATATGAATACCTGGACTCCTGAAATTGCTTTAACCACTGTTGACTTCCCATGGGCGACATGGCCAATGGTGCCTGAATGGTTAAACGAAACAAAAATTGAATTTTGAAATAAATATACAAGAGAAATAAATACCGAAGGCAATTTGAATACGTATAAAGAGCATACGTTAGACTACTATACCAATGTTTATTGTTGCCTGGCGAGAAATAACCTCAGGCGACAGAGGATGCAAGGTCGTTACATCCAGCTTGCTTAAATCCTGGTCCATCAAGCCCTTCTTAGCCATTTTGATTTTGAGTAACTCCAATTGGAAAATCAGTAAATAACCTGAATAAAAAACATATTTTGAATTAACAACCGCGAACGGAAACAACAATATGCATCGATGTTAAAAATAGAAGAAATCCATATCGCACGAATCAGAGAACTCAGAACACGTCAAGGAACTGGGTTCATAGGTGAAGGGACGAAGGAAGCCGCATGGAGGAGATAGAGATACAGAGGCATGCGGGAAAATGAAGAAGAAAGAGTGTGCGGCGGAAATAGAAGGGGAAACCCTAAGGAGGTTCTTTGAGCGAATAGGAGGCGGGCAGCTGGAGAAACTCAACGTTGCACGGAATTCGTGAAGACACGAAAAACCACAAGAATTACATCGTTCGGCTTTAGCTACGACGGGAGAAGATTGATTTTACCATTTTATTCCATCACACTCCTTATTGTACAATGATTTTTTTATAGAGATTTTCTCCTTGTTCAGCTATCTAATATAAATTCCGAGGTTATAAGAATGTAATCTCGAAAAATATGTGGGGAAAATTTATTCAAATTTTTTTCTATTTATCTTTTTACTAACACTCCCTCCACAAGTTGAGTATTAGGATGTTCAATACACAATTTGTACATCACGTCATGGAACACTCGCCTAGCCATCGCCTTTGTGAGCACATCCGCCAATTGATCTTCAGACTTCACATAAGGTAGTGATATAATTCCGCCTTCAAGATTTTCTTTGATAAAATGCATGTCAATCTCTATATGCTTGATTCGATCGTGTTGTACTGGATCCTCAGAGATATGTATAGCCGCCTTGTTATCACACCTTAGCGGAGACGGACCATTTGGTACGATGTCCAATTCGCTCAACAGTTTCCTCAACCAAAGAATCTCGGTAAACCACTGGGCAATCCTTCGAAATTCGGCTTTGGCGCTTGATAACGCAACTACCTTCTGCTTCTTACTCTCCATGCCACAAGATTCTCTCCAACAAATACGAAGTACCCAGCAGGTGATTTCCGATCAACAGGATTCCCAGCCCAATCTTCATCTGTGTATGCTTCTATCTCGAGATGATCAAACTTGCGAAATAATACTCCTGTATTTGGGTTACCTTTCAAATACCTTATGACTCTTAAAGCTGCATCCATATGATCTTTCTGAGGTTTATGCATGAACTGACTTAAAACTCCAACAGCATATGCTATATCCGGCCTAGTATGAGACATGTAAATCAGCTTCCCAACCAATTGTTGAAAACACTCTCTATTCACCACGAGAGCACCATCTATCATTCTGAGTCCATGATTAGATATCATTGGAGTGTCCATTGGCCTACTCTCCAGCATTCCAATCTCTGCTAGAAGGTCAAGAATGTATTTCCTCTGTGATATATGAATTCCAAACTTAGACCGCATTACCTCGATCCCCAAAAAATACTTCAGCATTCTGAGGTCTTTCATCTCAAACTGAGTGAACAGGTGCTTTTTCAACATAGCTATCTCATCAGCATCATCCCCTGAAACAATCATGTCATCTACATAAATCAACAAACATGTTAGAAATTCATTCCTCATTTTTGTAAAGAGTGTGTGGTCAGAATTGCTCTGAGTGAACCCAAGTTTCCTCATTACCAATGTGAACCTCACAAATCATGCACGAGGTGATTGCTTTAGCCTATACAGAGCTTTCTTCAATCTACAGACTTCTCCTGGACGAAATTCCTCAGTATACCCCAGAGGTCCTTCCATATACACCTCATCTTCCAAATCTCGGTGAAGAAATGCATTCTTCACATCCAACTGGTACAGAGGCCAATCACAGTTAGCTGCAACACAAAACAGGAAATGGATGGTGTCAATCTTTGCTACGGGAGTGAACGTCTCTGAGTAGTCCACCCCATATGTCTGGGTATATCCTTTTGCCACGAGTCTCGCTTTATATCGTTCAATGGATCCATCTGCCCTTCTCTTGATTGTATAAATTCATTTGCACCCAATAGGGCGCTTTCCACTACATAGCTGAACTCTCTCCCACGTCTAATTCTTCTTCAATGCCCTCATCTCTGTATCCATCGCCATACTCCACTCGGGGCTCGAAATTGCCTCTTGCACATTTTGTGGTATCACCTCGTGATATAGGGACCTCGCAAATGACTTCGCTGCCAATGATTCTCGCCTTCTGAACAGGTTCGCCATAGAATACCGCTTGGCTCTCGAAATATGGTCGGGAGGGTATTTCTTTGCTGCAATGCCACGTGTACTCTGTGGTGGTAGCACATGTGTGGGAACGGTCGACTCCTCATCATCAATAGGTTGCATAGGAGTCACAGAAACATCCAAAGTAGGGTGAGAGATAATAGTAGCAGGGTTCTCGGGAGTAGTTACCTCGATATCCGGTGAAACAAGATCATTGGCAAAAACAGGCAGAAGAGAGGGCACGGGAGGCAGGCCGGGCTGCACAATCAGGACTGGGACCCATAGCGGGGCATATGATATCCAATCTAGGGATCACCTCTCAGTCTCCCCCTCAGCACTAGATTGGTTTGTCTGATAATAAAACTTGGTCTCTATAAAATCGCAGTGAATGGTAGTCTGCAACTGCTGGGTAATCGGATCAAAACATCGATAACCCTTCTGATTCACCCCATAACCGACGAACACACACTTAATGGCACACGCGTCAAATTTATTCCGCTGGGACTTAGAAACATGGACAAATACTGAAACCCAAAGATACGGGGCAGAATGGTGAGATAAGATGGTACCCGAGTGAATGATGTCAACATTTATAGGGGTGTCTACAATTACAACACCTTGGTAGGTAATCGATTCACCAGGTAGGTAGCTGTGACAACCGCCTCGGGCCAAAAAGTCGTGGAAACTCTAGACTCAATCATAATTGCACATGTGATTTCCAACAGGATCCGATTTTTTCCTTTTGGCAACTCCATTTTGCTCTGGGTGTACGGACAAGTGGTCTGATGAACTAGGCCATGCTCACAGAAAAACCTGGACATTGATGAATTAACAAATTCCCCCCCCCCCATTATCAGTTCAAAATATTTTCATCGCCCCGCCCAATTGAGTTTGTATCATGTAGAAGAACTGAGAAAATTTAGTAAACACATCTGCCTTATTTTTTCAAAAAATATACCTAACACATCCGGGTGCAATCATCAATAAATAATAAGAAATACTTAATGTCATTTTCACCAATAACCGGGACTAGACCCCATACATCAGCTTGAATAAGTTCAAAGGACATCTCAGACCGAGTCAAACTTTTCGGAAAAGAAGTATGGTGTGTCTTAGCACGAGCACACGAATCACACTAAATGGGAAAACAAGATAGTCTAGGGAATAATGTCTTAAGGTACCCATCAGACGGGTGGCCTAAATGACGATGCCATAACCATCCAACATCACTAGTTCCTTTGGCTGCAAGGGTTCGTCCGGGAGAAATCACCTCGTCCACATAGTATAACCCTGCCCTCTCAGTGCCAAACCCAATGATCTGCTTCGTCCGGATACCCTGCAATACACAGAAGGATGGATACATAAGCAAAGCACAGTTCAACTACTTGATCACATGACTAATAGACAAAAGCTTATGTGATAACGTCGGCGAGAATAAATAATTGGATAGCCTTAGGGATGGGGTGATCTCCACAGAACCCGCACCCTTTACTTGTAAACATTCACCATTGGCTGTCTAGATGATTTTCTTCTGAGGAACCTGACAGTTCTTAAAATCCGTAGCATCATATGTTACCGTATCGATTGCACTATAGTCAAAAATTCACTCACGAGATTTATTAGAATTAGAGTTAAGCAGCGCATAACATAAATCATCATCAAAATAATCGAAACATCCGTCCATGAAGTATTCTAGGCCAGGTATTTGTCCCTTTAGTGCTGCACGGTTTGGCCTAGCTCCAATTTCCATTCCTGCACACAATTTCTTCGGGCCAATGAGTTTCGGCCCAGTCCGTCTCCCCTGGTCAGCTGCATTTATCGATGTACATGCATTAAAAATCATATTATTATCACTTTTACCTGCGTGCTGCTTCTCGAACCCTCCGTCTCTCTCTCGTTCGTGCGACTGTTCACCTTCAACCAGAGCTCTGGTCCTATAATTCTGTTCCTTTCCCTAAAATTGGCTGTCGCGAAGGTCTGGAGTGGTTTTTTGCCTTCGCATTCTGACCGTCGTGAAGCCGTTTGTCCCGTTATCGTCCTCTGGACACTCGCCCATGGCGACGGTGCCCCAATTTGCCTAGTTACCTCCGATTCGCCTCCTCCTGCCTCGAGCAAAGCTTTTCCTACGACAGTCCCATCAGATATGTCCCTGTATTCCGCAGTTGTCACAGTAGAGAGTTTCTCGTTGCCGGAACGAGTTGAAGCCACAACGGTCATTATCTGACTGGCGAGGCGGCGGCGAAGGGTAGCGGTGTGGAATGGCCATTGGTGTCCGCCTGGACAGTGGTACATTGTCGGTCCCAGACCTATTTTTGGGGCCACCCGATGCTTCGATCCCAGCTCCGTTGTGGGCCTCGCCTACTTCGCGACCCAGCCCATCTTCTGGTTGTGACTTTGGGCTTGGCGGCCCAATTGCATGACCCAACTCGAATCCATGGTGGATGATGAGCCCCGACCTCAGGCCCATTAGGGTTTTGACCCGAACTACTGTTCTATGGGTCCCAAAATGTTACCACGTGCTTCCTCCTGTCAGATTCTGGCATACACGCTGTCCATATCTGGTAAGTCCCTCTCCTTCAGAATGTCTCTAACAATTGTTCCTAACATACTGTCGAGCCCGTGAAGAAACTTAAACAATCTGTGTTCTTCCTGCATTCGATTGTAGATCAAGATGTCGTCTATATCCTTTATCGGATTCGGCCACCTCTGGTCTACTTCCATCCATAGATTTTTACTTAGGCTATAATACTCTTCAATTGTAAGTTGCCCTTGCTTCACACTGTCTGCTTTGTGGTTAAGTCATTAACTTGCAGATTGTCCTCACCAGATTGAAAGGTTTTGGCTAGCCTTTTCCACAGTTCCAGAGATGTGGAAATTGAGATACTGTCTGGCAATTCCCTGTTCCATATTTGATATGATCCAATCGAATACCTGCAAATCACGTTCCCACCATGACTGGTATCCGGGCTCCCCCTCCTTGGGTGGCGGCAATATTCCTGTGATGTGCTCGATCCCTACCCGGCCACCGAGCGCAATCTCCATCCTCCTCTTCCAAATTGAATAATTTGTATTATCGAGGACTTCAACGAGTTTTATATTACTCTGGTTTCCCTGCTTCCTTCCTACTTCCTTTACAACTAACGCACTATTCTTGTCTTGCAGGACTGCAACGAGTTGCTCGTCGAGGACCTTTGCTGCCTCTGCTAGAGCGGCCGCCGTCTCGGCCATCTCACAATCACACACTTCTTCTTATTGGTAGATGACGACATTGAGATTCATCCCCTACTCCGATACCATGAAGACACGAAAAAAACAGTATACACGAGAATTATGTGGTTTGGCTTTGCCTACGTCCATGGGAGAAAACTAATTTCACCGTTTTATTCCATCACACTCTTTTTATTGTACAATGATTCTTTTATAAAGATTTTTTCCTTGTTCGACTATCTAGGGTAAATCCCGAAATTATAATAATGTAATCCCGGAAAATATGTGGGGAAGATTTATTCAAATCTTCGCCTATTTATCTCTTTACTAACAATTCACGCGTTTTCTTCAGATACAGTAACATGAATAAAAGCCCAAGGGCCTACCAAAAAAAAATGAATAAAAGCCCAAGGAAAATGAAACTTAGAAGCTTAACCTTTGCCCACGAGATATAAACAATAGCATAAGTTGAAGAACAACTTAAACTACAACCTTAAGAAAGACTCTATCGCAACATAAACAACATCAAAAGTTGAAGAACAACTTAAACAACAATATTAACACAAGAAGTAAAGAATATAATGAAGAAAACTGAATCGATATCTTACAAAGGTTCTATTGCATGTATTCTGGAGAACATCTAAGCCCCAAAAATTTATATTGTTGTCCTCGATCCACAACATAGTTTTTGAAAATCTGGAAAATGTTCAGTCAGGTGGTATTGGCAACACAAAAATAGCAATAATTTCGGCACTCAAGGTTAGAACCAAGATGTATACCAAATGGAACAAAAGCACAACAATTCAACACATCTTCAGCTTACAATAAAGATGAAAAGATGAGAATAAAATGATACAATATCGTCAAGTAGATGAGCTCCAAAGATCCAACCCAACACAACATGAAATAGAATAAAATAGGTCTGATAGCATGCTTCGCAGGAATGAACAAAATGATTAACGCAATTTCTTTAACTATAGATAATAATTCGGCTAATACATTTGCATATACTAATTTGAGTGCAACTTTGGTGAACTAATATAGAACTAAATTTTTTCATCAAAGGTGTGTTTGTTATGTTATAAATTTTATTGTTCAATGTGCTTTAGAAAAATTAAAACCTTATCTTGAAAAGGTTAGGTCTTTCATTATTTGGATTAGAACTTCAAATAATAGAATATTTGAATTTAAAAGAATATGTAAAATATATGAAATGCCTCAAAAGAAATAGAATATTGATATGCCCGTAAGATGGAACTCAACTTATAAGATTTTATCAAAAAAACTTATAAGATGTTATTAAACATCAATTTCCATTTTCCGCATATATTTCCGCTCATGCTAGTGACGTAATGTATGATGATAAATGAGCATTACTCGACAAATTTTCTATGTTTTTAAAATCATTTTATGATGCAACTAATGATTTAAGTGGAACATATTATCCAACTTCTAACTAAGTTTTATTATATATTGGTAGAATTGCCAAAACATTATATTCTAGCTACCTTGATGAAGATCTTGGTCCTATAGTTCAACATATGATTGCGAAATTCAATGACTATTGGTTAGATATTCCTACTTTATATTGTTATGCTATGGTTTAGATCCTACTAGAAAATTAGTCGGTCTGTCAAAAAGCCTTGCTGACATTGGGGGATTGTGGGGATAAATTATACGACTCAATATAAAGAAATTCAACTATCTTGGACGGTATTGTTCCATAAGTATGATCAAGTGTTAGGTGAAAGGATGAACCCAAATCTTTAAGAGGATGAGGATGAGGATGATGAGACGCAACCACCGGAAGACGACATGTTCAACCCACATGGAAGATGACCGAGTTTGGTGAGTCAGGCGATGACATCTGAGACTAAAGCATCAGAAGCGTCACAATCCACAGTACTTGAGAGCGAACTACAATAATACCTTCAACAACCACCGTTTCGGCCCAAGAAGTGGTGAAGTTCTCGTTCGGCAGTATTCCCGGTGCTTTCGATTTTAGCTCAGAATTTGTTAACTCCGGCATCATCCGTATCATCAGAGTCGGCATATAACACCGCCAAACTCATTGTGACCGATAGGAGAACATGCTTAACATCCGAAATGGTTGAAGTATTGTCTTGTATCCGGAATTAGGAGTGGGATAATAGGAGAAACGAGAATCTTGTAGATGAAGAAGATATTTGATTGTATTTATTTTTCAAAAAAATCTAATTATTTTGAAATAGTTTATCTTATTTGTAAAACAAAAATTTAGAAATTTAATATAATTTTTTTTTAAAATTATTGATAGAATTTTTTTGGTTCAACCCGACCAGGATCCGGTATAGGTCGGGTCGCAGTTTCGCGGTGCACCGCACCGCGTAATCGCCCACTGCGCGGTACGGTGCAGTCCAAACCGGATTTGCGCCTTTACTGTGGTATAAGAATATATTAGAAAAAGAATTTCGAAAACAATAACAAATTTTGATTTAAACAAACTCAAAAATCTAAATTTTAGATGTAGTTTTAAAGTTTAGAGCAGTGCTACTCGAACCGAAAGCCTGATCGAAAATTAAACCGAATGAAGAGAAAAGACTGGAAAGTACGAGTACAAATTTAGCACACAACACTTTGCAGGGGCATGAGCAAGGGCGGAATTAGCCTCCAAATCGAGGGGGGCTAAATCCCAAAAAATTAGGGTTCCAAATTTTGTTTTAATTTTTTTTAAAATAAATGATATTAAATACCACGCATCACCATTCTTTTCAACAACATGGACCAATATGAAAAAGAAGAAGTGAGGGAGACAATGTGAGCATGCCGCTATTCAAAAGTACAACCAATATGTTATGTAGAAATCATAAATATTTCAGATTGTACAAGCGTTCCATATAGTGATTAGGGATTATCACAATGAACTGCAGGCAGCAATTATGCATGTAACCATAGAAAAAGGACATTGAATATGAGCACCTCGCTAGGTGGGCAGAAAAAGCACGAGCAAATGCATCACCTCTTCGCTTAGCATCATCAGTACCACCTTCACTTGCCACAGCATGCTGAATCTGTACCAAGATCCCGTATTGGTAAGAGAATAAGATGTAAGCAGTGACATACAGAACAAGATCATACTGGGGACGTAAAATGACATCAAAGATTAGTTGCACGTGCTACATAAAAGCATAAGAAAATACCTTGTCTAGAACAACTAATTTCAATAATGAACTAAAAATCTAACTAAGCCGAGGTATCAAATGCCCCATGCTTTCCGAGTATAACATATATTCCTGGACAAATATATGCACTTCGTGACCACAGATCATCAATATGCCATTCAAAAATCCCAGAGAGAAAAACATGAACATCTAACCAAACGCTTAAGAATTCACTAGCAAATCATTGCTCTAAGATAAATTAGTCCCTTCATGCTTTTGGGTCTGAAATGATGCAGAATAGAGATGCATATTGCTAAGTTTTGAGGAGTACCCAACCAATGTTAAGCAGCAAAGTACTGAAAAGTGAGAGAAATAACCCAAGTAAAATTGGAAAATTCACAACCGGGATGGTCCAAACTCCAAACCGAAGCAAAATTCATGAACAAAATGGGTACACCTTCATAAATTCAACAATTGAAAAAAAAATACCTCAGCAGCGAGGTATTCAAGACCAACGGCAAGGTAAACCGGGGCTCCTGCATCGACACGCTCGGCATACTTTCCTACCTTGAGGAAATGAGCAATACGCCCAACCGGAAATTGAAGGCCCGCTTTGCTGCTCCTCGACTGGGATTTCTTCGCCAACGCCGCTTCAAGAGTCTTGCCACGCCTGGACGTGATAAAATTTACAGAATATAAAGAATTTTCTCAGGAAACTCGCTTCTCGACTGGATATCGCAAAGGAAGACAGATGGAAATAACTACCTAGGAAGATATTCTCGAACAAAATGGCCCTTCAGACTTCCACCTCCTCTTCCCTTCCGTTCCCTACTTCCGGCGAAAAAAATTTGAGGGCGGACCCAAAATCGGCCCCGGGCTGGCCGATACATGGGTCCGCCCTTCCGCATGAGTGTGATTTCACCTGTATTCGGTTTAATTTTCGGTCTGACGTTCGGGCTTATTTCTCTAAAGTTTATATTTTTCATTCTATTTGGATGGGCTGCTAGGCCGGTAAAGAAAGGAGTCCAGTCCAGCTATCACCGACCCCGAAAGGATTATATAGGATCTCAGACTGGCCAGGCCCATCGACGGAAGACGACGGTGCCGAAGATATCTCCGATCGGACACCACGATGATGGCGTCAGAGCTCATAATCGCATGCTTTGGTTCGGATCTCACCGTACGCCTTCTTATCGGAAATGATTATGCCGTCTTTGTATCAGTCCTCGGCGCCTCCTGGTATTATAAAGTATGAAATTTTGTTATTGTGTTAGTGGGTGGAGATTTACTGGTAATAAGTTTTTCCTTTTTCTTTTTGCTTGTTTGGGAATTTTTAAAACCGGCAGTAGTTTGATCGATCCGGCCATAAAAGATCGCGGATTACCTCCAAGAACCTGATCAGGTACTTTCGGCAGTCTGGATTGTTCCCGATTTTGAGTTAGCTTGGCATATTTTCTGCCATTTCGTGTATAGGAGGCTGGGAACTTTGAATTATTGTTCGAATATTGGTTTGTTGCTTCCTTTTTGTTTATGCCTGGAGTGGGCATATGAATTAAGTTTCAGTCAGATGTTTGATCTTCCGTGACTTTGTTGTGAAATTTGCTGCTGTCTATTTGGATTATCGGAGAAACAAATTCGTAACATGATTGAATTTCCATTTTTGCTTCAATGAAAATGTGAGGTCCATTTGTTTGGCTAGTTAATTATGTCCAGTTTCATCATTTTTGAAATTGCTGTCTGTGTACAATGAATCAGGACACTATTATGATAATCACCAAATGACCTATTTACCCTGCCTGCCTGCAATCTTCGCCGGAAGATTGTTGTCCTCAATTATGCCAAAGGGTTAATCTTGAAAGCAATCAATTTGAGTTCTTGCGAATGCTATCTAACTTTGTAGAAATTGCTGGTGTAGTGAAGCTATAACATTGTAACTAAAAAAATTCATTGGAACTTTTTTCTGATAGGCTTGGAGAATTGCTTTTCCAATATATCAATCCCTGGTAAGTTGTTCAGAATTTATCTGCCAGGAATCAATTAGAACATTATAACTCTGTAGCCGCTACCAGTGAAGTTAAGCTGAACGTACTCATTTTTCATTTATATTCCGAAAACCAAGTGGCCTAAGTGCATACTCTATTTAATTTCATCTTTATCCCGGAGTCATTTTTTGTGAGGCTGTTTCCATAAATGGCGTCATAGTGGCTATTATTCTTCAGACAAAGCTTGAGAGTGTTCTTAAGTCTCAGATTTATGTACTGGAGTCCCTCAGAGCAGGCTGTACTATATTTGCCTCTGGAATAATTGCGGTATTTGCAAACCTTGCCTGTGGGTAAGTTCTATTCTTTTACTCGTTTAGATAGTTATCAAGATGATCTTCCGTACGGGCGTTTTTCACCTGTTCAATCTTCATATCTACTTCTCTTTGTGTTCTGCGTGCAAGATTTGTGTTGGAATAATTGGAAGCAGTTGTTCTTTGTCTGGTGCACAAGACTCATCCCTCTTTCCACTTGGACTGTATTGCTGTGATTGTTGGCATTATGAATGTCTGCTCAAGCAACTTGAAACATCAGAGGTGTTTTGACTGCCTCATCAAACTTTTCTATATACTTGAAGCCTTTGTAATTCTTTCTATTCTTTTGTATCATGGTTCTCTTGTTTTATTCAATTTACAAGGAATGAAATACAGTGGAGATGGATCGGAACTTGTATTGTGTACAATGTGAGTTGTGTTTTATTCCTTAGTTTAACTTAATTCAGTTGTCGATATGTCACGATCCCGGACCGAGACGAGTAGCCTGAATGATTAGGCTCGATAAAGGAGAGATTCTTCTTACTTCTAAAGAAGTAGCTAAAGTAAACCAAGTAAAGAAATACTTAATTCTTCATTTATTGAATTTGTTTTGAGTACAATGACCTTTATATGGTCAAATGACAACGGATACTATGCTGTCAAAATGCGAACTTGTTTTCTGACATTATTTTTTAGGTAGAAAAAACAAATGAGAAGAGCCCGATTTAATGCTTTCGTTCTAATTTTTAGAGGCATACCATAGTTGTATGAAGGATGAATTTACAGGTGAGAATCATTAATGGATTGCATGTGGCATATTTAAGCATTTCCATGTCTCGGACAATTGAGTACACAGGAAATAGTAAGACTGCTCTTGCAAAATCGATCTCATTATTCAATTTTCTGGGGTCCCTATAAAAAAAAGTAGATAGAACTTTCTGCGTTGGTTAAGTTCTGTGCCAACAACCAAATGCCATGACCATAATCGGAAACATGGCTCAGCTGCTAAAATTTATGTTCTAAGTTACTATTTTTTTTATAGGTAATATCGTTGAGGGGATTTGAACCTATGAAAAAATGGATGAGGCGGGACGGGGTGCCCCGTTGCTGCCCTGGAGTCCGATACCATAGTGCCACACCAATTTTATTTGAAATTTGTGTTCAAGTTACTGTTTTAAAAGGCACATTTAGGTATAAATGTATGCAAGGCAGTAGTTATGTGTTTGTTTAGCCCCAACAGGGAAACAAAGTGTGCGAAAAGGAGAACATTAAACATGTGATATGGTTCACTGCGTTATGAATGGTTTTGTTGGTGTTTTTATTTCTCTTGTGGTCTTCCCAATCATTCTTGATATGAGGTCGTCCAGACAGAAAGTCTTGGAAAAGATGGGATGGCCATAAGAGATGGAGTCCTTGTGCATGAAGTATCTTTAATCATTATCATGGTTTTCAGAAAAATGTTGCCCGTCCTTTTGTATGGGGTCATCTACTTGTCATTGATGCTCTCCACAACACGAATTTCCAGTTTAAAAAAAAAATTGATATTCGAGGAGTCGGCACATAATCGATATTGACAGCGTTAAAGAAGAGTTGGCCTAATAGTTATGGAGTGCCAATTGTACACATGGGTCATGAGTTCAAATTCTCTCAATAACATTAACTATCAAAAAAATCGGTCTTGACAGCGATCAGCGCCTATTTTCCATCGGCGGGCCTGATGTGGTACTATTCGGCGGCAACCTGAGTAATGGGAATGGGGATGATAAGGAGGCGGGACGGGATCTGTCGAGATGCTCTGGATCCGCCTACCCAATTAGTGGGTCAGGATCCACTCTATTGACCATGCAAAAAATAAATTTTTTTGCTAACAAAAAACAAAATATTAGTTATGTAAATAACAAAAATAAGCCCAACTAATTCAACCAAATCAACATAACAAAGTTAAATTTTATCTAAAATTTATGTATAGTTACTAAATGATTCTAATCTATATTATAAAAATTTCTTAACTGCTCTTAAAATATCTTATGTTATTTCATTGATTAAATATTGATAATATTAAATATAAATTGTATCGTATAAATTATATATACCTACAAAAAATATAAAATAATTATATATGATAAGATTAAAAATGTAAAAAAAAATATATTAAGAGTTTAAGATAAACTAATAAACTAAACTAAACTAATCTAATGAATTTTTCAATGGTGCAACAAATTTTAACAATAAATGGTGGCACAGAAGGTTTGTCCACGGATTGTGTATAGTAGGGTTGTGCACAAGAACTAGACCCTAAATATATATTGTAACATTATAGATGGGTTCGGGGTGGGGTGGGTCCACCACCAGACTCGGACCTGAACCCTCTCGGTGACCCAGGTTGACCCATTCTGGGGTGGGTCCGGGTCGACCCTATAGGGCGGACAAAATTGGCATCCTTAACTGGTCAGCTTCCGGCTTTCTCAAATTCGCTTCCCGCATTCTCTAATACTGATAACCATCAACATGGCTGCTTCAATGAATGTACACTTTCAGTGGTTGTAGTCACAATTATGATATTATTCACCCATATATTGTGCTTCCATCCATTGTGCACTTAAAATTTTCTATAGAGAGAGAGAGAGATTTATCTCCTACTAAACATTATATTGTCGGAGTCAACACAATTTCAGGTTGTTGCGTCTATTATTGTAGTAATTGAAACTATCAATAGAAAGTTTACACATAGTTGATCAAAGGCAGTAATCGAAAAAGCGATGGACGGTCAGGGATTGCCCAGCACCTAGGCAGGTCCGCCGGCCTAGGCACTCATATAAAACGCATAAGCGAGTATTCAAACAGAGCGAAAGGCGGCCCAACACCAAGACGGTGCCCCGGCAACCGTCTTCTCGAACATATATCAAAAGTCTTACATGAATGCAACACAATTTAGAAGTATGCTACTTTTGTTCTCTCATGTATAAACATTTCATTAATTAATTAAATTCCGGGAAAAGTAGACAACAATAGGCTAAAATTTAGTTAGTGTCATGGAGTCTATATATCTAGAATGTGTATTAACAGCTCCATACTTTTTTCCACTCAAACCATCAATTGTACGTGTGGCTATAAATCCTCAGGTACTTGAACGAAGTTGAAACTTTTCCTATACAAATTTTGATCATTCTAGAGTCGTAGACAACCTGCACAAAAGGATATTTCACCTAACAAAAAGAACGGGTTATTTTAGCGATTTTCTTTTCTGTCCGTTTTTTTGAACCATCCTGATCTGGTCATCTGTAACATACGCTTGGCACCTTGCTTCTATTATATCTGTAAAATTATGTTTTTTGTTGTTTGTGTTTGAAGGAGAAAAATGACTTAGATATTTGAAAGATCAACAACACATGTGCAACTCTCTTGGCTCTAAATCAGGCAGATTCTTTAGTTTTTTATCTACCTGTTTCACATTCAGAAGACAAAACGAAATGGGACCTTGCGTATGAATGCTCATCTGGTGACATGTGACTCAAACAATTTAGAATCTCCACTCTCTGCCCATTCCTCTAATACTGAGTCATACTGATAAAGAAAGACACAACCTGCATCTAATCCAATATTTTGTTATTCAAGATGTGAAGTTGTTATTCAAGTAAAATAGAACCATTAAGTGGAACAATCATATCAACAATCTGCAATGCATTATCATCATCTTTATATCGCTCAATCAAATCAAGCAATCAACAAGGTCCCATTTATTTCTCAAGTTCATAACCAAATCACATAGATGGACAAAATGGATTCAAACGTTATCTCGATGGCCACTTCAAACTTCAACTAACGAAAAACAAAGTGAAACTATACCAAATGCATGAAAAGCAACATCACAATAGCCAGAAAAAGGGGCACCAACAATGATCCAGCAATGGCCAATGATGGCATAAGAGACGATAAGCACAGGATACCAACCGAAAATGTGAACGTGTGTAACATTTTATCAACCAACCCTTTCTTCGTTTCTCCTCAGCCATTAAGAGTCAATATGGAAGGGATTGCAGCTAAATTTGGAGAGACGTTATTCTTGTTTGGATTTGAATCCCTTTTTCCAGAAGATGGCTTGGCAAAAGCTCTCAAGGGGCTTGCAAGAGCCCATCCCCAGCTTCTGCTCCTACCATGGGAAAGCTGTCTTGCCGGTGGATTAACTGCTGAATTGTGCTTCCCGTTGGCATTGGTATTATCCTCTGCTGAAGATGAAACCCAATAAGAAGAAGATGATGAGGAAGAAGATGATGTGACGATAAAACCACTGAATATCCCACCACATATAACTCGTTCTTTGATGTAGTCTTGCCCATTACCACAATTGTTTCCCTCATTCCTGCTGACTGAATGTGCTTTCGATTTGCCTTCTCTTTGAGACTCCACACGGCGAAGAGTACAATCGCCAAAACCAGTCGATATCCTCTCAAAGAAGTCACCTGAAAAGCTCCTGCTCCCACAGCCAACAGATCTAGATCTTGAAACCTTTCTGTCAATGGCAACCTCATCAGGGCTGGCATTTTCAACCACCACATGAATGTCTCCATTTTTCGCTGTTTCTGTTGCACCACCCACAGAGGATGATGTAACAGTCCTGGTAGTGGCCGGTGCAGAGCTCGAATCTGTCAACTGCTTTTGAGTTTTCTTGGCACTTGAATATTTAGTCATGTAAAGAAATGACCAGAACCCTCTTCTTTGTGGGTTATAATGTTCAGCAAAGTTCTCGTCCAAAAAACGCATACCTCTTCTGGGAGTGGCCATGGACTTGCTTCTCTTGAACACAATGCTGGTAGATTCTGAAATGCTCCCATCCTTATTTTTCTTCTTCAGGCCTGTAGAAACAAATGGGAATCTTGATCGCCTCGAGCGGTAGCTGCTGCAATTATTGCCTCCGGTTTCAGTATTGGCGGACGAAGAAGCATTGTGGATGACTTGGACAGCGCCGGCTGAGGCGCTAGCAGTTACACCAAAATCAGATCGGAAAGACGGTGAGGATGAGGAGGATGAAGAAGGGAACACAGCCACAGGGGACGAAGACGAAACAAGCTTCCCCAACTTCTCCTGAAGGCAAAACGCACAGATCCCACCCGGAATACTCGTCTTGTATGGATGGTTTATGCACTGCATATTCCCTTCCGCCATATCTTCATGAACCACCTCCATCACCATTTTTAACCTCCAGATGAGAAAAGACCAACACCGTTCTTCCCACTTCCGGGATCCCCTCTTTCCTCTCTCCGCTCTCACGGGTATTGCGTCGAACACCTGAAAGCCACTGTCTTCCGGGAATAAAACGAACTCACCAGAACAGAATTCGTGGGACACTGAGAGGGAGGGGGAGAGAGCAGTCAAATGGAGCGATGAATAAAAATAAGAGCTTGAAAGCAATTTGTTAATGGCGATTGAGGATATGAGTCCCCATGAGCACGTGGATAACAGGGCCGTTGGTTGTAATAAAATCCGTCCAAAGGGGGAACCAAGACAGAATACACTGAACCCTGAACTTGTTCTCGAGTCTGCGCCCCCCGTTTGGATTCAATAATAGACGCCCATCTTCCTCACTTTCTTTCACGTGTACTTCGGCAGTAGGCTCAAGCCAGGGATGCCAATGCAATACAATACACAAATTTATGAATCTCTCTTCCCTGGCCGGCCGCAGCTGTCAGCAGAAAGAGGCCGCATCGGTCTGCGAAAGATGACAATTTGGTTTTTATTACTTTCTAATTGAGAAATGAGGAGTGCTAACAATGAAACGGAATATTAAACCGAGAGAATGCGAAAAGACTGGAACACTTGTGGGTGTGTTTTGTATCACTACTTGATTTTTACTTTTAATTTTTATTCTGCTTTTCATTTTTTCTGTAGGAGCCTCAACCTTCCTACAGAAAAAAATGATTTTTTTGGGGTGAAAAAAGTAGAATGAAAATGAGAAGTAGAGTTCTAAAACACCAAACTTGAAATAATTTAAAAAATAAGGAGAAGAAGAAAAAAAAGTTAGTTTTATAGAGGTACAAAACACACCCTTAGTAGAAACTTAGCACAACAACAATAGAGTGGTCAATTATAGTGTTTCTTATAGTGTTTCCTATAGTGTTTCCTATAGTGTTTCCCATATGCGGAATGGTTCCTATACTTAAGCCTATGGTCAGTTTTACGGTGGTTAGTTTTTTCTTACGTGTACAATTTTTTCGTAGCACCATCCGTTTTTGAAATTGATCGCACCATTAGAAAGCTTATACATTGAATTGCATATGTTCAAGTTTTGGTGATATTCCGACGACGTTAT
>JAOYMZ010022732.1:0-18032 GCA_025802335.1 Pinguicula primuliflora | reverse complement strand
TTGGGATACATATTTCCCAAAGGAAATACATACTTGATCTGTTGGCAGAAACAGGGCTACTTTACAGCAGGGCCAGTTGATGCGCCCATGACACCTAACCATGATTTGAGGATAATTGTTAGAGCTGAGAGTGTGGATCGGGAACGATATCAACATCTAGTTGGGAAATTAATTTATCTCACACATACCCGACCGGACATTGCTTATGCTGTTGGGATTATAAGTTAGTTTATGCAAAATGCACAGAAAGAACACATGGAAGTTGCCTTGAGGATTGTAAGGTACCTAAAGGGTACTCCAGACATCGGCGTGCTATTCAGGAAAAATGGACACCTTAAAATGGAAGCATACACGGACACAGACTGGGCAGGAAACTTGGTAGACAGGAGGTCTACCTCAGGGTACTTTGCTATTGTAGGAGGAAATCTGGTGACATGGAAGAGTAAGAAGCAAAAGGTTGTATCACTATCAAGCGTAGAGGCAAAGTTTAGAGTAATCTCAAGAGGAGTGACTGAAATATTATGGATCAGAAAACTGTTGACTGAACTGGGATTTCCACCTGAAGGACCATGCCCTCTACATTGTGATAGTCGAGCAGCGATACAGATATCTGAGAATCCAGTCTAGCATAATAGGACGAAGCGTGTGGAGATTGATCGACACTTCATCAAAGAGAAGCTGAATGACAGGATTATATCTCTTCCCTTTGTAAGATCCAAAGACCAGTTAGCGGATATTCTAACTAAAGCAATTGCAGGACGAGCTTTCTATGATACGCTGTACAAGTTGGGCATTGGACGTCCCATTACCCAACTTGAGGGGGAGTGTTAGCAAATGGCTCGAGCCCCACTCTCCAATGTTAGCAAATGCCTCGAGTTCCACTATCCAAATGTATTTAATACTCTTGTCTGGCATGAAACTTTAATGCTCCTGTTCAGCGTGAAGATTAGAAGAAAAACGCATATGAGAACAGGGCAAGGAAACCTCTATATATAGTGTACATAAAATCATTATGAACATAGAAAAAGAACGACTGAAAAATAAAGTGGAAATCATTTGGAGTAGGAATTCTTCCCGAACCACGTAAATATATGTGCATTGAATTACTTTAGCAACACTAGATATTGATGGATGGCCGTGAGATCCATGCGTGAACAAGCATCACGCATAGGAGATAGCGGATGGGGTGGTTTGGGCGGTGCTTCTTCACTCTTTGGAATTCCCAACATCACATAAGATGGAACCTGTAAATGATTTTTCTGTTAATTTATGTTTTTTCAGTTTGTAAATGGTTGCAACAACACAAGAGCAAATTTTGCACGAAAACACAAGCTATGTTTGAAATGATGAATTGTGATTCGTGTGTTTATGTGATTGGATTGTGAATGAACTCAGAATTTTACGTGGTTCGGGTGAATCCCTACTCCACGAGAGGATCTCTTGATCCTTCTTTTTTTTCTTATTTTTTGCAATGGCGTTAGGGGTGATTTTATAGCCCCAAATACATGATTGGTGCATATCTTCCCACTCCCCCTAATCCCTACAATTACGGATTCTAGTTAAGGAAGTGATTCATAATTATCCCTTCCTTAATTACAAATACCCACAAAGTAAAACTTCAACATTCCCCCTCAAGTTAGGTGATGGGTAACCAATGCCTAACTTAGACAATGCATCATACAAAGCTTGTCCGTTCATCGCCTTTGTCAGGATGTCCGCAAGCTGATCTTCAGATCTCACAAAAAGGAGTGTCACGATCTTCCCCTCAAGCTTTTCCTTAATGAAGTGGCGATCAATATCAACGTGTTTCGTCCGGTCGTGTTGGACAGGATTTTCAGAAATATGAATAACTGCCTTGTTATCACACATCAAAGGACATGCACTCTCGGATGGAAAACCCAACTCAGTCATCAATTTAATCAGCCATAGGATCTCTGTTACCCCCTAGCAATCTCTCTAAATTCTGCCTCCGCGCGTGATCTTGCTACAACTTTTTGCTTTTTACTCCTCCATGTGACAAGATTGCCCCCAGCTAGAGTAAAGTACCTAAATGTAGATCGTCTATCCATACGGTTCCCAACCCAATCAGCATCCGTGTATGCTTTAATTCTCAGGTGTCCATGTCTGCCATATAAGACACCAGTGTCTGGTGATCCTTTCAAATACCGTAAAATTCTAAGTGCTGCTTTCATATGGTCCTTCTGAGGATTGTGCATAAACTAGCTCACAACCCCCTACTGCATAAGCAATATTCGGCCGTGTGTGCGTGAGGTATATCAATTTTCCAAACAGATGTTGGTACCTACTTTTACCAGTTGATACAGCTCCTGCTACTATCCTCAATCCAAGATTAGGCACCATGGGTGTGTCAACTAGTTTGCACTCGAGTAACCCTGTTTCAGCCAACAGATCCAGGACGTACTTCCTCTGAGATATATAGATTCCCTATTTAGATCGCAATACTTCAATACCCAAAAAATATTTTAGCATTCCCAAATCTTTCATCTAAATTTCTTGGAATAAATTCTCCCTCAACTCCTTGATCTCTTCAACATCATCTCCGATAATGACCATGTCGTCTACATAAATAATAAGGCATGTGATGCCTTGGTCTCGATGCTTCAGAAATAAGGTGTGATCAGCATTGCTTTGGGAGTATCCACATTTCTTCATAACGACCGTGAATATCCCAAACCACGCTCTGGGTGATTGTTTCAGGCCATATAATGCTTTCTTCAGTCGACAAACCTCAAGAGGGCAAAAGCCAGATGAAAAACCAGGTGGTGGAGCCATATACACCTCCTCAGCCAGATCGCCATGCAAGAAAGCATTCTTTACATAAACTGGTGAAGATGTCAATCTAAGTTGGATGCAAGTGAGAACAGAACCTGAATAGTGTCTAACCTAGCCACAAGAGAAAAAGTCTCTGAATAATCAACTCCATACGTCTGGGTATATTCCTTAGCCACCAGCCGAGTCTTAAATCTCTCAACCGTACCATCTGCTCTCCTCTTGATCGTATACACCCATCGGCACCCAACAATCTTCTTTCCGGAAGGCAGATCACATATGTCCCACGTCTCATTCTTCTCAAGGGTACTCATCTCAGTCTTCATGGCCTGTTTCCACTCTGGAATCTGTAATGCCTCCTCCTCATTGCGAGGACTATCCTCACTGTACACTGCAGAGATAAACGTATGGGCGGATGCAGACATGCTCCCCCTCACGACATCAACTACTAGATACCTCTTAGTCTTTGGATCGTGCTCCGGAGTAAACCTCTTTTGGGGAATTCCCCGAGTAGATTGATCTGGAAGGACTCGAACAGGAACTCGAATAGGAGTAGTAGGGCACTGAGATCCTGCATCATGATCAGATAGCACAATATCCATAGAATCATTACGCACAGGGGGCAGTGTACTTACCGAAGTATCCGTCAAGGAAGGTATCTCAGGTTGCCCTGCTAAGTCTGAAAGTATTAAGCCTCCATCGTGCTCCGGAGTGGGTGGTCCACTTGACTCATGGGTAAGTTCAGGTAGGACTGGTGCATGAGGCACATGAGGTGATGTGAGAGGAACTATGGAAGAAGGTGGTAGATGCGACGGTGCGTGACTCACAATTGAAGACTGTGGCAGCTCGTTGGACGATGGGCTCAACCAATCTAGGATGTCGCTTGACTCATTCACCCCCTGATTCCTTGATTGGGTAGATGCATGATAGAAATACTTGGTCTCAACAAAGTCACAGTCCATTGTGACGAACATCCGACGAGTGAGAGGATTATAGCAACGATACCCCTTTTGGGACTTCTCATACCCTACGAACAAGCATTTCTCCGAACATGGATCAAATTTCGTCCTATTCACCTTAGGAACATGGACATAGACAGAACAGCCGAAGACCCTAGGCGTAATGGTCATGGGTGGGGGAACACGAGAGCAATCAGACAAGGTCTAAATAGGAGTTCAAAAATTTAGTACCTTGGTAGGCAGCCTATTGGCTAAATATGCGGCCGTAGATACAGCCTCAGGCCAAAAATCCTTGGGAACCCTAGACTCGATCATGAGTGCCCATGTAATTTCAAGTAAGAACCGGTTTTTTCTTTCAGCTGCACCGTTTTGTTGGAGGGAGTACGAGCAAGTAGTTTGATGTATCATCCCCTTCTCCAAGCAAAATTTTTCCAATTGGCAATTCACAAATTCCCCCATTATCGGACTTGAGAACCTGAATTGAGTAAGAATCATTTGATAAAATTGAGAGAATTTTTTAAGAACTTCAGATTTGTGTCGGAGAAAATAAACCCACGTCATCCTAGAGCAGTCATCAATAAATAGAATAAAATAACGAAATCCTTGTCCCCCAATAAAAGGGGCAGGTCCCCAAACAACCGAATGTACTAGCAAAAAAATTTTCGGAACACATGTGTTCGAAATAGGAAATGACTGTCTATGACCTTTTGATAAAGCACATGTTTCGCAGTTCAATGGAATTTTAAAGACTTGAGAAAATAACAAGCTAAGATACTTATGGGATGGATAACCGAGACGTCGGTGCCACAATCAACTTTTCGAGTAGCTAGACCCATGATCAGGAGTGTCCTTCCCGGCACCGAATCCATTTTCGTCAACGTAATACAAGTCATCATTCTCAGTGTCACGCCCAATTATCTTCCTCTGATGGATATCCTGTAGAACACAAAAGGTAGGATACATCATGATCACACAATTAAGCTCCTTCGATACGTGACTAATAGATAATAACTTGTACGATAATGATGGTACATATAAGTAATTGGATAATCTGATCGTAGGAGAAATCGTAATATCACCAGAGCCTTTTACTGGAACAAATTCACCGTTCGCAGTTTGGACCATTTTCTTGCTAGAGTTTCTAAGACAATAAATATCAGATGGGTCATAAGTGATGGTATCCGTAGCACCGCAGTCAAAAATCCATTTACCGTATTTCTTCTCATTATCACTTCCCTGCAAAATATTAACGCATCGAGTTTCTGCCGTAGGCCCAACAGATTCTGGCCCTGCAGAAAATTTATTCATGCCAACTTGTACTTCCAGCGTTCCCCAGATTTTGTGGTTGAGGCCGTGGGTTTCCATATCCCGACCGATGAACGCTGCTTTCATATTTCGTTATCAATCCTGCCCCAATGCCCAATGATGGCTCTGGAGTATTGAGTGCTGCCGTGGAGTATAGAATCACTCTTCATGAGGCCTCCATCCGGATTGTTGCATAAGCGACTTCAACTGAGGGCAATGGATCTTCTTTCAGCAGGTCTCGGACAATGGATTCGTATTCATTGTTGAGACCTGCAAGGAAGGAGAAAAGACGATGCTCATCAAGAATCCGATTGTACCTCGTGATATCTGCTACTGTCTCCATCAGATTTGGACGTCTCCGATCAATTTCTAGCCATAACGCACTGCACTCACCATAGTAGTCCTCAATTTGAGTTTGCCCATTACTCAGCCGATCTGCTTTTGTAATCAAATCAAAAATTTGGAGGCTGTCCTCTCCAACCGTGAAAGTTTTCTTCAAGACCGTCCATAGATTGTATGCCATAGGATAATGAGCATATTTTTGAACTAACTGTTGATCCATGGATTTAGTAATCCATTCGAAGACTTGTGAGTCTTTCTGCTTCCATTCTGCATATCCTTCATCCGTCTCTTCCAGGGGTTTGATTTGGCTGGAGATGTACCCGAGCCGACCTCTCCCCTCGATGACCCGCTGTATTAAGCGTGACCACAACACATAGTTGTTGTTATCAAGCTTCATATCCACCAAGGAATTCGTTTGGTGGCTACTGTCTGACTCTACTCTAGAGGGTGATGACAGTTTCTGTTTTGCAAGAAACTTTGCAAACAATTCCTCCATTTTGGAGGTTTCAGCCAGGGTCTTATCTGCCATGGTAGCCGAAACCTTTTTTTTTTGAGATCTTCAAAGGGTAGATGACGAAACCAGAAACAAATCTTGCTCCGATACCATGATGATTTGTGATTCGTGTGTTTATGTGATTGGTTTGTGAATGAACTCAGTATTTTACGTGGTTCGGATGAATCCCTACTCCATGGGAGGACCTCTTGAACCTTCTTCTTTTTTCTTATTTTCTGCAATGGCATTAGGGGTGATTTTATAACCCCAAATACATGATTAGTGCATATCTTCCCACTCCTCCTAATCCCTACAATTACGGATTCTAGTTCAGGAAGGGATTCATAATTATTCCTTCCTTAATTACAAATACCCAAAAAGTCAAACTCCAATTGAATCGATCAAGAGAAGAATATTTTTCCCCCGTATCATATCGAGCGACTGATACACAAAGCAAACCAACCATGAGTGCACATTATTAAATGCTATTAACACATTTGCCAAACCAGGAACTCTATTTATCCTCCCGAGTGATTAATTCAACATTTATGACAAGTGCATAATCAATCAGGTCAATTGTAAAAAATAAGCAATTGCATATAAATAACCCTCATCAATAGTTTTCCTTCTCCAATGATCGTGGGTATATTAAGAAGGAAGAAACTGATATGAAAACAACATGATTCAAGGGAAAATATTCGAATCTTCTGTGATGGAGAATATTCTAAATACTATATTCTTGCAACTCACATCGTTGGGTTACAAGATTGAGTCGCAGAAATGTGCTAAAATCTTACAGCAGAGTCTACCCATCTCGTATGATCAACTTATCATTAATCTGACCAACAAAATTCTCACGGATCATCTAGTCTTCGACGATATTGTTGTCGCTGTTCTTGAAGAAGCGAAAGCCTTGGTAGTGGTAACTTCACAGCAAGCGGAAGCCTTGGTAGTGGTAAGAGACAGATCAATGGAGCATGGCTCAAGTGGGAGCCAGAATCAGGGTAGAAGCAAATCTAAAAGTAAGAAGGGTTTGAAATGCTACGGTTGTGGCGAAATTGGTCACTTCAAGAAAAAATTGTTGTAATTCAAAGAATTTCACTCCTCAAGGAAATGTTGCAAATAGTTAGGGTGAGGAAGTGACCCTATATTGTGAGATGGCAACGACAGATGAAGGCAGACATAGATTTGCTGATGTATGAATCTTCGATTCGGGAGCTACTTTCCATATGACCTCTAGAAGAGAATGGTTTCACCATTATGAACCAGTCTCGGGAGGATATGTATTCAGCTATACCAATCATGCTTTGCAGATCATGGTATTAGAACCATCAACCTGAAGTAGCGTGATGGCACGGTACGCACTATTCAACAAGTGCGGCACATAGCTAGTTTGAAGAAAAATTTATTGTCTTTGGGACAATTTGATGAACTTGGTTTCAAAATTGAAGTTGAGAGGGGGATTATGAAAAATAATCTGTGGCACGTTTGTGCTTATGAAGGGAGAAAAGGAAGCTGCAAAGCTATACGTGCTAAAGGGGAAGACATTACAGGAAGCAGAAGCATCTGTTGCATCTGGAGAATCAACTACAATGCAATGGTACAAGAATCTTGGACATATATCAGAACAAGGTATGAAGGTTCTCGTCAAACAAAAGCGACTATCAGACCTCAACAAGGTGACCTTACCCTTTTTTCAGTATTGTGTTACTAGAAAGCAGTACCGATTGAAGTTCAACACATCAAACTCTAGAAGCAAGGCTATTCTAGAGTTGATTCACTCTAATGTATGGCAAGCATCGGTTGTATCTATGGGAGGAGCGAAGTACTTCTTGTCATTTATTGACGATTATTCCAAGAGATATTGAGTGTATTCAATCAAGAGTAAGGGAGATGTATTCTCATAATTCAAAGTTTTCAAAGCACGGATTGAGCTTGATTCAGGAAAAAGAATCAAGTGCTTGCGGATGGATAATAGAGGAGAATATACTGGTTATGAATTTGAAAACTTCTGTAAAAGAGAAGGGATGAAAAGACAGTTCACTACGACATACACTCCTGAGCAGAATGGAGTGGCAGAGCGGATGAACATGACCTTGTTAGAGAGAACAAAAGTCATGTTGAGAGCTACAGGCCTTGACAAGAAATTTTGGGTGGAAGCAGTCACATTCGCCTGTTATGTGATTAATCGGGCCCCATCAACTGCGATCGAGTTGAAGGAGCCGATGGAGATGTAGACTGGAAATCCAATAGATTATTCCAACCTTCATATATTTGGAAGTCTGGTATACGTGATGTAAAATGTCCAAGAAACCTCAAAGTTGGATCCAAAATCCAGGAGGTGCTTGTTCTTGGGATATGATGATGGCATCAAGAGGTATCGCCTGTGGGATCCCACTGCCCATAAGGTCGTCATCAGCAGGGATGTTATCTTTGTAGAAGATAAGCTACAAAGGAACGAGGGAGACAATGGCACCGAAGCAGGAAGTTTAGAGACTACAAATGTGCAGGTAGAAAACGAATTTTCTTCTAAAACTGCACCAGAGCACGAAGAATTAGATCTTATTAGAATAAGATCTACACCACCTTGGCTCTCAGATTATATTATGATGAGCAATATTGCGTACTATCTTTTAATCGAGAATGGGAAGCCATTAACTCTCCAAGAAGCACTGAGCAACTCAGATGCAGCTCAGTGGATCACAATAATGCAGGAAGAAATGGAAGCTCTTCATAAGAATAAAACATGAGAACTTGTGTAATTGCTACAAGGATGAGAAGCTATTGGAGACAAATGAGTTTTCAAAATCAAGCGAAATAGTGATGATCAAATAGAGCAGTATCGTGCTAGATTGGTGGTGAAAGGATATGCTCGGAAAGAAGGCATTGATTTCAATTAGATATTTTTACCTATGGTTCAACTGACGACAGTTCGAGTAGTCCTGACGATGTGTGCTATAGACCCTTGTGCATATGTCAAGAGGTTTGGTGATAAAGATTTTATCGTGTTGTTGTTGTATGTCGATGACATATTGGTAGCAGGCCCCAACAAAGATCGTGTTGAAGATTTGAAGGCACAGTTGACTAGGGAATTAGATATGAAGTATTTGAGATTGGCAAACAAGATTTTAGGGATGCAAATTCACCGAGACAGAAATAATAGGAAGATTTGGCCTTCTCAGAAGAACTATCTGAAGAAGGTCTTGCAACGTTTCAACATGCAAGAATATAAGTCAATTTCTACCCCTCTAACTATTAATTTCAAGTATTCCTCCAATATGAGTTCTAGCAGTAAAGTAGAGGGGATGGAGATATCTCGAGTACCGTATGCATCGGCAATGACAAGCTTAATGTTTGCAATGATTTATACCAAACCGCACATTGCACATGCAGTGGGAGTAGTGAGTCGGTACATGGCGAATCCTGCAAGAGAGTATTGGAGTGCTGTAAAGAGGATCTTGAGATATATCAAGGGTAGCTCAGATGTTGCATTATGTTATGAAGAATCAGACTTTACTATCCTTGAACGTGTGGATTCAGATTATGCAGGTGATCTAGATTAAAGCAAATCCACAATAGGTTATGTGTTCACTCTTGTTGGAGGTACTGTGAGCTGAATTTCAAAACTGCAGTCGATCGTTGCTACATTGACAAAAGAAGCTGAATATGTAGCAGCTACACAAGCAGTAAAGAAGAAGTTTGGTTGAAGATGGTACTCGAGGAACTCGGGCACAAACAAGATGCAGTTTCTTTGTTTTGTGATAGTCAGAGTGCCTTGCACCTTGCAAGGAATCCAGCCTTTCATTCGAGGAACAAACACATAAGGGTTCAGAAACACTTCAGTCGAGAGAAAGTGAAAGAAGGTACAGTGGATATGTAGAAAGTTCATACGAAAGAGAACTTAGCAAATTACATGACAAAGACGATCAATACAGATAAATTTATTTGGTGTCGTTCCTTGTGTGGCCTAGAAGAAACGTAAGCAGCATGATGGCATGGTAGAAAGAATGATGTGAAGATTGATTGACGATAAATCAAATATTCAAGTGAGAGATTGTCGACAAGAAAAGACAACTCAAGTGTGATTGAAGAAAAATGGAGCATCTCAATAAATGCTCATGTTGAAATTGTGAACAAGAAGGAAAAATTGGACGGCAATGGAAACAAGAAAAAAATGTGGGCGAGTTTTAAATAGTAGTTCACACTACTATTGTCATGAGTTTTCTCTCGTATAAAAGGATACCCTCCTTCATTTGTTACATCATCTCAGAATCTTCGAGTCTATTTACAGTGAGAAATACTAGAGAGAAAAATAGAGAATTTGAGTATTAATCATTTATTCTCTAAAGATATTACAAGTGGCATCTCCTAGTAGTTTAAAGAGATTGTAACTCCTATATTCTTTCATAATAGAATTCTTCTATCCCTGCCAGTGGTTTTTCCTCTGACTTGTTTAGGGGTTTTCACGTAAATTTTTGTGTTCTATCTATCTTCAGTATTATTTCCTACAAATTATTAGCTGTGGTTTGGCTATATCTGTCCTATTTTCACAACACAAATTGACTGAAAAACATGGAGGCGGACAAGGGTTTGATGAAGATGAGAAATTTGAAGGATGTAGACGATTGGCTAGACGTACTGAACTTCCAAATTTGTCATCATAGGTGATTTAGATGAAGAACACTGGCTCAATTTGAGATGAACATGGACAAACGCGAAAGATGGAGATGACAAACTCGAAGATGGTTGAAGATGAAGAACGTGGAATATTGTTGGAGATGAAGAACATGGAAGATGATTGGAGAGAAGAAAAATATAAACTGGTGTTTCAAATTACGGTTCATATGTACATTAATTTTGTTTAGAATTGTAATAGTAATTTGATGTAATTTATGTGAATATGAAGGTTGGATATTAGGTTCGATTATCGTGTTGAACCAATTCCTGATTTTTGTATAGAATTGTTTTTTGGTTCTTGATCTCAAATTAATTTGCAAAACGCGCGGTCAGATTTGACCAGTGTGTGTTTTTGTATGTAGTAAACAGGGAATTAACGTCCAATCTCTGGTTAATATCGCGTAACCCTGCTTAATTATGTCAAGTAAACCGACCCCATTGGAATTGGAATTAACCACATTGATATAAAAATTATATATATTAGATTGATATGCAAATCTGCAGATAATTAGTACTTACCAACAAAAATCTGTAAATAACTAGTAGTCATGGGCAAAAATGATGTGAAGCAGCATTATTATTTTTTTTATATGATGGAAGCCAAAGATTAGCCAAGAGTTACAAGAGCTGTAGATCACGATGGATCAAACAAACGAACATGAAGTAGCATACTAGAAGCCGCAACGTCACGAAATGTGGAAGCGCTTTGATGAACAAAGCTGTTAGACCGTGGCCATCTTGGCTCGCCGTCTGCCCCCATTACGTGCGAAGGGGAAGGATCACTTCCAGCATCATCCCCTAGGTGCACAGAATTGAAGGTGCCAGAATTGTGCTGTTGGAGAGCCACCCTCGTCCGTCCTGTATCCCTCAGGTGCAACCATAAAAGGCGGCCAAATGTTGATTGGCCATTACGTGCAAGCTCTGCAATGGACTAAAAGTTGGATGCTGCTGGGTCGAGGTGAAAATCTGCATGAGCACAGTGGTGTGGCAAGGGCCAGAACAGTAAAAATGAATGTGAGCATCTATCATGGCTAGACTAGCTTTAGCAAGCACGTCGGCCACCAAATTCGTTGACCGCGGTATGAATCTGACTTGTGTAGTACTTGTAGAATTCCCCAGGCATAGGACCACTTTGATTCTCCGGATGAGCTCTTTATTAGGAAGATCAAAGCCATCATCAGAAACGAGCTTCACCGCCGTTGCGCTATCCGACAGGATAACGGGATACATAATTCCCAAATGACGCACAAGCATTATGCCATAGTATACCGCCCACAGTTCAGCTGATAAGACCGATGCAACGCCAATACGAACCAAGTTACTTATGGAACCAACCTCTGGGACATTCTGGATTACTCCTCCACAAGCCGCAGCACCAGAAGTTCTGACCACCGCTGCATCAACCAAGATGAGAGACTCCCCCACACTCCCAGAATGCGGAGAAGTTACCAAGGGGATGGAAGCTTGATCTGCAGCGACTCTGATGGGCGACAATACCTGAGGAGTCCTTAGTTTCTTCGTGATTGCATAAAAAGCCAATATAACAGAGACAATGGTATTATAAGTTGTAAGAGTGCCATTGAAGATTTCCTCATTCCTGATATTCCATAGCTTCCAGCAAGTCACCGCAAAAAAGCAGTGCCAATCCGCACAACCGTTCGGACATGTGAGAAAATTAGAGATCCAATCAAAAGTGGTATTGCCCTCGAAGAAGGAAGGAGAGAGGTTGGGAATTAGATGATTCCATATTTCTTTACTCCTCGAACAGTCCCGTAGTACGTGAATGGCTATCTCCGGAGCACCACATAAATGACAAGCGGGGGACGTCGAGAGATTGCATCTGAACTGCTCATGCATGGTCAACAGAGCTCCCTTTAGAGTCCTCCATAAGAAAATCTTCAGATTCTCCGATATTTTGATGGCCCATAAGATACTCCATAGTTTAGTATCCTCCTGGTGCAGGTTAATGAGCCCCGCCATTGCAGATGAACAGCTGAACTTGCCATTAGATGTAAGTGCCCAAGAACGAGTGTCAGGTCCGGCCTCGGAAACGGGAAAGGAAATAGAAACAATTTCCTGCACCACCCCTTCAAGAAGCCACCGGGAGAGACGCTCTGTATCCCACCCCCCAAAGGAGTTACAGAAATCTTTAACTTTTAGAGATAAATCCTCCAATGACAGTGGAAGAAGAGCATACGTGAAGAGTGGTGTCACGAACGGAAACCAGATATCACACCAGAACAAAGTGGAACAACCGTCACAAATGATCCATCTAGAGCACCATCGAACCATCTCGAAATTCTTCACTAACAGCTTCCAAAAATGAGACCCGCCCGTTGCTGAGATTGGCGAATTAAGGGAATCATCTCCTAGCTTGTACTTAACCCTGAATATTGAAGTCCATAATTTATCTGAGTTAATCGTGAGTTCCCAGGCTAGCTTGAGCAGAAGTACACGATTAGACTCACGAAAGCTAGTTAGACCATGGCCCCCCACCGCTTTTGGCTTACAGACTGAATCCAGGCTATCATAGGAGGTTTAGTGCTGTTGAGAGAACCATTCCGTAGGAAGCTTCTTACCACCCTGTCCAAATCATCACAAAGAGATAGAGGGAATGCTGTTGACTGCATCTTGTAAAGGGGAATAGCACAGAGAACTGATGTGCACAGAACCAGTCTCCCTGCCATCGAAATTCGCTTGGAACTCCACTATGAGGCTCTCTTCCGGAGTTTTAGTAGGGTGGGTTCATATGTGCGCCTAGAGACCCGACCATGTAGCAATGGAACACCCAGATAAGACCCTAGATCGTCCACTCGTGAGATATGTAAGATGGACTCAATCTCCTGAGCCACCGATAAGGGTACCATTGGTGAAACCCAGAAAATAGATTTTTGGTCATTAACCGTCTAACCTGAGGAGACTGCAAAGTCCCTGAGAAATTCCCGTAGAATAGAAGCCTGGCGAGGCGAGGCCTCTGCAAAGAGAATGAGATCGTCAGCAAACATAAGATGAGATAGCGGAAAACGAGAACGACCAAAAGTCAATGACTTCCAATCTCCCCTAGAAGTAGCTGTCAGAATAGCCTGACTGAAGTCGCTCCATACATAGAACAAATAGATAAGGCGAGACCAAATCGCCCCGACGTACAACCCATCTGAGCCGGATTTCTGGACCCCGGAGACCGTCCCAAACTACTTGGGTGGAGCTACCAGCAATATGGCAGCAGTTGCATGGTTCTTGTAGATTGAAAGAAACATCGACCGCACATGAACTATCTCCAACAACAATTAAACTGGACGATTTGATGTGTAATCCTGCTCTTCTGTTATGACTTGGTTCTTACCAGTGTTCCAAAAATCGGGAAGCAGAGACGGGGTGGACTGGGGCCGCCCGACACCCCAGCTGCTTTGTCGGGCACCCCGTGCACGACTGAATTTAACACTTAATTTTATTTTATACAGTTTCTTTTTTTATTTGCTACCTATTAATTATTATTAATATTTATTTTTTTATTCAATAAAAATTGCAATATTTAAAATGGCAAACCCCACTCCTGTAATATACATAATACACATAATTATGTATGATTGCATTATGTAAGTTTAGCATTATTGTTAAAATAGCAAACCCCCCTCCTCTTTTATAGATGTCTCACTTCTCCCATCTATTATCATAGTTGTTTACAAAAAATGATTAATTTATAACATGGGCTTTGGGTTTTGAATTTTCAAAACCCCAAGCCCATAGTTCAAATTAATGCGGCAAGGCTGTTTCCACCTTGTCTCTCTTATTTGTCCAAAATCAGTGCGGCAAGGCTGTTTCTGGGGTGGCCGGCGGCCACCTTTTAAAACACACGTTCTTACTATGTTGTAAGTAGAGGATTTCCGTCAACATTTTTCCGAAACACTCATGTTAAAAATCTTTCGGTGGTTACCGTTACCGATCATAAAATTTGAATCTAATATTTTGACCGATTTTATATATTTTGTTGTAAAACTTGTACTCGGAAATATAAGTTAAATCAAATTTCGAATATTGGATATATTTGATATCTCAAATTTTAAAATAATATGAAATTTTTATGGGTATTCTCGACACACCCCCTCACCCCTTCCCTGACCATTCAATTCGAAACTAGATCCACTCGTCGAATGGAATAAATAGTTAACCCAATTTTCTGTTAGCATGCGTGTTGTTACCTTGACCTCTATTTAGGCCCAGCCCGCAGATTACTTTCACTGACGGCCCATACCAATGGGCCGATCTTTCCTTCATCTTCTCAAACTCTTCCACACACTGTTTCATACTCAAATCCTGAAACCTTTTCCTCTTCGCCGCCAAATCGTTTCCCGCCAATTCATCAAATATTTTCTCCCATCCATCTTCCCAACCGCCGCGCGCATTGCAGAGCTCCAGTCCGTTACTCTCCCACTCCGTCCAGCTCCACGACTTCGAGAGACCGTTCATCACCGTCTCCACGCAGGATCCGCCGCACGCAGCGGCGCAGGGCCGGCATTTCGCCCCGTTGAGCGGTCCCCGGCTCGACATCGCGACCACCGGCACGCCGAACCGAGACGGAGGGAATTCGTACGCCCGATCCGTGACAATGCAGAAAGGGAGCCTCCCGGTGGCGAACTCCACGCCCTGCGCGGAGAATTGCGCTTTGAATGCCCCTTCGGAGTTCAGTCCGGTCATCCCGGCGGCATCGAGGAGAGGGACCGCGGAGAGCCTGTTGAGCGCGACGACGGAGGTGTTGTAGTCCCCGACGCCGAACCGGTCGTTCAATCCGCCGTACGACGAACCGACGGGCACCGTGTATTTACCGGGGATGAAGCTCTCGGGTCCTAAGGGGTCGGACCAGTACCCGTCAACCCGGGTCCGAATTACCCAGTCGTAGGTGAAGTTGTTCTTCTCTTGGTGGGACTTGATCAGGGTTAGGCAACCTTCCACCAAACTGAAGTACTGCAACAAACCCTGAACGGAAAAGCAAGATGAAAATCACGAATTTACCCCTGCAATACACGTTCAATGACTGTATGACCAGGGGTAATTATTCGTAATTATTTTTATAAATAGGTCGTGGGGATCACCTACACAGTATCGTATTAATGATTCATAATTGCTTGCCTAAACCTAAAGTCATGCGCAGAACCTATGGTTTCAATTTATCCTAAACGAAAATAGAAATTATATTTTCATGATACAAAACAAGGATTTGATGAACAACCTAAACATCAAACATTAGTTCGACATTATTTCGCATTTTCTCATTTATAAAATTGCATATGTTATGTGTACTTAATTTTATGTATTATTATAATATATATTTTTTTAAATAAAACGTTATCATTTTGACATGTACCTAGTTAATTTATAAAATGAAAGATAAATGAAAAATAAATCAAACTGAAATAGGTATGATTCATGGAAATCGCATGATTACCTGAATTCCGTTAGGCGATCCATCGGACGTCAGAACCCGGACATCGGACTCCCTCTCCGTTATATGCTGCTGCCGGAATATTCTGACGGCCGCGATTCTCGGCGCCTCATTCAGCAGGAAAAGCTTGTACGAATTTGGATCCAACGGCGTATTCACAAAGAGATCAGAATTCTCGTAAACCTTAAGAATCCTCTCGACGATGGAGGGTCCCGTGAGTTCGAATCTCCGCGCCCCACCCACTAAACAAATCGCTATTCGCGAACTATTCAACGGGCTCACGATCACATCCATGCCATCGCCGGAGTTATTCAGCCCGCTACCGGCCCGATCGCGATCCTCCGGATAAATCGGACCGCCGCTGCGTCCCGCGAACAGGAATTTGAACCCGACGAAATCTGGGAGCGAGAGTAAATCATAAGGGGATGATGTGAAGTGGGATCCCGAAATCGATACGTAGGTGATAAAGGTGATGCAGACGAGGACGAGGACGATGATTCGGAAATCGAGATCCGAGACCCGTTTCGGGATCCGGGTCAGGATCTTCATCGGGCTTTTTTCCTTACGATGAATTTCTTATGCGCAGCAGCTTTTGCGCTCTTCTTCCTACCCCGTTTATGCGAACATTAAGAGAAACGACAGAACGATCAATATCGTGATTAATGGCGATTTTTGGAATCCTGGGCACGCTACCAAACTCTTAGATCAATAGGGTTTTAATGGCGATAGAGAGACAGAGAGAGAGTATTTTGTGCTTGTGTGTATACATGTACTGTACGTGCTTTTCTTTTGCCCTAAAAAGGTGGCGCAGTGAGGAAGATGATGGAGTTTGAATTAGTCGAATGTCTGTCAAACAAACAAGGCGTGAGTCGTGACGATGCAGGAGATTTTATGCCTATTTCTTCTGTTATCTGGCAAATCTTTTCCCAGTTTTATTTCCGCGTCATTCTCTATTTTTAGCTTCATATTTTCCAATTCTGGATGGAGATATTTTTTCAGGATTGCTTTGAGTAGAGAGTGGCATACGGCCCGCCCGCCCGTTTTTTCTAAACGGTCCGGTGAGCTGCAATTCGGGCCGGACCGTTTAGTAAAATGGGCGTGCCTAAGTCCGCCCCGTTTTATTTTTTGTCCAATCTGGACCGGACCGTTTTTTTGGCGGGCAGACACGGGTTTAGCCCGTTTAGTCCGTATCCGCCCGTTTGGTCCGAATACGGTCCTCCGGCCCGCCCTCGCCCATAAGGTGACAATCCAATTTTTTTTACTACGAATTGAGCTTCGAGTTATAAACTCTAAATCCGGCCCCCAATATTTTAAACTTGAGCTTGAGTTATAAACTCAAAATCCGTCCAAACCCATATATAAAATGATTTAAAATTAAGGCAGAGAAAATTAAAGAGTGGTGCTCGTATTTATAGGATGAGAGTGAAGTTTCCACTCTTTAATTTTCCGATGTGGGACTTTTACTATGAAAAATAAAGAGTGGGTGCTGATTGAGAGCTTGAACCATTGGATGTAGCTGCACTACCGCTTAGCACAACATTGTTAATGGATGAAGATGGTCCATTAGATTACTTGTCTATCAATACCATCGTAGGTAGGGGAACCGGGGTCCCTTTTGAAGAATGAAACAGACACAAAATCAGAATCATCAGAACCCATTGCTTCATAAAAAACATCATCCTCTTCCGCTGTAATCCCAATGAGCTCACTCCCTAGAGAATCTGATTTATTAGGTGAATTATGTGAATGTGGATCCATGACCACTGAACAGGCTAGATACTTTGGATTTTCAGATTAAGGCCCCTGAAGTACATCCATAATTTTCAAAGAATTCAGTTTCACATTTACGGTAAAATCATTTATGCAACTCCAGACATGAACCTGCAGGAGATCATATGTAATGTATGTTGAGAAAGTAGCCCACCAACAGCAAGCACGCGCATCATTAGTGTTGTGCAAATAGGACCGATAGAGCCAAACTGCAGCTAATAATTTGTAGGAAATAATACTGAAAATAAATAGGACA
>JAOYMZ010022721.1:0-18033 GCA_025802335.1 Pinguicula primuliflora | reverse complement strand
ATATGCGGCCGATTCGTCCGACACCACGTCTCGATAAGATGTATCCTGCACTAATAAAGGGTGGACCTGCGCAGTGACATCATGATGAATATCCTTAACTAGGGGACTCTATGGATATTCCATCCTCTATGAGCACCAGATCGGACAATTATTTCAAGACAAAGTACGTCTGCAGTGGGTCGTGAATAAATATCATGTTGTACACGCCAAACAGAATATTACGTGTACAAAAGTGATAAGACGAGGTTGCTCCTGTGGTGCAAACACCACGAGGAGACCGGTTGCATGTGGCAGTTCAGCGCGCATTTTCGACCAATTGGGTGCAAGTGGGAAATTATCAAAATGTCATACTCCCATACGTACGAAGCTAGTTCGGTTACTCAGTTCCATCACAATCTCATAAAGAGCATGGTCGCTCAGGATTTGGTTGGAATTATAACCCAAAATCCAAATACTCATTATTTATATAATACTTGATATTTATTATTCATTAATATATTTGTATATTATTATAATTCTAATACTATTAATTTTTATTTTTTAACATATAAGGTACAATATGTGCAACTGATGATTCAGTCTAAATACGGATTTGAAGTCATGTATTCAAAAGCTTGATTTGCCCTACAGGGTGTAATTGAGATGGTGCACGATACATGGACGTCGGGCATCAGAAATTTGCCCATGTACTTAGCATATCTAAAGCACTATAATCCTACAAATGTGTACGATTTTGCTCTAAATGATACAAAAGTTCTTATCCAAAAAGAGCTGGTCTACGTATTTTGGGCATTTGGACCGTGCATTGCTGGTTACCAACACTGTTAGCCTGTCCTATCTGTAGACGGTACGCATCTCTATTGTCCGTATAGACAAAAATTATTAATTGCTGTGACACATGATGTTAGTGGGCATATTTTGCCTGTCGTATTTGCATTGGTGGACGAGGAGTCAGGGGCTTCTTAGTTTTGGTTTTTAGAAACATTAGCACTATACGTAACACAAGACAGGCTAAGTTGCATTATTTCAGACAGAGATGCAGATTGTCTGAGTGCAATTAATCGAATTCCAGCATTTAACGGTGAGATTGGGGTTAACAGATATTGCCTGCGCCATATTTGTGCGAATGTTCATACGAGATTCAAAGATAAAATTGTGAAGGATTTGGCTTGGAAAGCTAGCTCGATTTGGCATCCCCTGCTTACATGCGATACTGGTAATTTTACTTATAACTTATCTTTATATTTTATTTAATGACAAATTTAATCGAGCAAATTCATGTAAACTTGTTAGAAATATCGTGTGGATCCTATGAATTTTTGCATTCCGGAGATGACCATCGCAGCTCTTAGAAGGACGTATTCCATGTCATTTCTCCCGTTGAGTTCGATTCATGAAGTACCTATGTCACCGTATACGCTTACGCATCAGCCTAATGGACAAAAGGTGAGGCCTGGTCCAAAAGAAAAAAATCTTCGAAAACAGAATTACAGTATGGACTATAGACAACTGTCAAACCAACGCAGAGTAAGTATAAATTCAAAAATAGTTTATTTTTAAAAAAAAATATATCTAACAATAATGTTTTATTTTTTGTAGAAGAAACAACCACCTACACAAATGCAAGACGGAGGATATTATGACCTTCCATTTTGATTATTTATAAAAAAAATGGTAAAAAAAACTGATCTCCGAATGACCGGTCGCATGTACCGGTCTTCCAATGATCGATATTTGCTTAATTACGGTGATTAACGATCTTAATTATAACCGGCCTTTGGAAGACCGGTGTCTCGACATACCGGTCTTCCAAAGACCAGTGTCATTCACCGATTTTCCGAAGATCGGTGAGTGACATTTTTAAAAAAAATTCTACATTTTGTGACAAATGCAAGAATTTTTCGTATTTAGGATGCACAAACGACTTTCGGTCCGGGTAGTGACCCAAAGTTTCAGGGGCACCTAAACCTGTCGGGTACAGGATACTCGGGTATCGTTTAATTAAAAAAATACAGGGCCACGTCACTCCTCTGATCCAACATAGAAGATTAGATGATCACATAGAACGAAAACATAAGTATAGAAGATCAGAAGATCACATAGAAACAAAACCTCCAATAACAATCATTGAATCATTGGTGATACCAAATGAAAGCCAGATAATAATCATATAAATGAAATGTCACCTTGATGAAAGCCTGTAAAAATGTTGAAACCCATCATTCATAACAGTTTTTATGGTGCAAAATGTTAGGAGTAGACTAATGATATTAGGTCCATGAGGATAACTGTAATCATTCATTCACAATACTTGAATGGTCAGGATTTCCATTCTGGACCTAATATCATTAGGTCTTAACATTCTGGACTGAAAATTACTCCATAATTCATATGTGATCTTACATTTTTTACTGATAGAAAATGCCTGAAAAATTATTTGTCTGAGTACTTTGTATACCTACCGTAAAGCTAGGAGTATACTAATGTAAAATGTTTATCTTGATTACATTGTGACTTATATTTGTGCCCGTCGAATTCTATATCACTTCATCATTAATGTTTATTCATTAAAGATTGAATTAATCTGAACAGTTGAATTTTAATCTGACTGTCACAAACATAAATCTGGATCTGAAATTTTTGCATATACTAATACTCTATGTGAGGCCTTCCACCTTGCTCGGATCCTTGCAAAACAAACAGAAAATAGTTAGTAGAATCAATGAGTGTAAGTTCTATAGAAGAACTTGTAAATTGTAAGAAAGTAATGAAAATGTATAGAATCCCGTATCCGCAAAGTGAAAACACGAAGATCTGAGTCAACAACTCAGAAAATCCCCAAAAACACAAGCTGTTAGTTTTGGCTTCAAAAATCAATCCTTCAACGACTCAAATGTCTCGATTAATCTGTTCAAAATGAAGAGAATAAAGCAATGAGTCCAAATATGGACAAATTTACAGCAAGAAACTATATAAAATCGAGCGAATCACTAAAAGACAAGAGTGAAAGTAGGGTTTGGATTGAGAGAGAGAGAGGACGAGAATTTCAGGGAGTTGCAAAAGTGAGTGAAATGACCCAAAATCAGAGTATATGTATCACGGTTCTTGGGCCAGTAGCAGATAAGTGAAATTGGGCCAGAACAATTAATTTGTTAAGGAAAAGAGAATTGGGCCAGCAACCGAGTAATATAAAAATAACCAGAGACCCTACAACAGAAATGAAGACCAGCAGGCTATATCACGGCCCACAACCAAAGTTCACAAAAATCAAATTTGTCAAAGTAGTGAACTAATAAACCGAGGATCAAAGTCAAATGGACATTATTTCTAAGTATAAGAATATCAATCTCCAAGCTATGTAAACTATAACCCGATTGACAATTCTATTGAGTTATAATAAAATTCGAGGTTTAGACTCAGAATGATTTACATCATCCGGCTTAATAGTATTCCAGGGTGTGCTCCGGTGATAAAATATGTAAAACACATTAAGCGTTATGCAAACATAATAGGTCATGTCCCAAAATTCTAACACTCTAAATGCAATGCCGTAACATAAAATTGCACCACTTAAATCCTATATAAGATTTTTATCAATGATCAATTCCGATAAATAATAGTGGTGAATGGATTTTTTTATGTTCGTTTGTGTGTCTATAATAATTTATGATTTTAAAGATAAATAAAGATAGAGAACATTAAAGTTGGATTCTTTTTCATTCTTTATTCCATCCATCCATCACCAAATTGCTTTGTATTCTGGGTTTTCTTTTAAGAAGGAAAGCTGGTCAAAAGAAGATCAGCAGCACAGCTCCCAGTTCCTTCAACACAGATCAAATATCTGTCTTGTAACAGTTGCTGATATTTTCCTCTTCTTCCCAGTTGCTCTTTATCCCAGGTTTCTGATTATTTGTACATGTTAGTGCTCATACTATGTGGCAATCAAGAAAGTGCCCTCTGTCCCTCCACATTCTTTTACTACTGACATTCCTCTATGGCTCTCAATTCAAGATTCAATCAAAATTTGAACAAACAGTGATCAAGATGTTGTCAAATGACAATTATGTTTCTGCCAAATGGCATTGTTTGATGTTCTTGTTAATCATAGGCTGTCAAATGTTTGTTGTTTTCTATAAAAGTTAAGCAGTCTAACTTGGCAATCAACAATGAGTCTTTATCCTTTTTAAGATGGGAAAAAAGGTATTGAGACAATCTAGCTTTGCCTCACATGCCATCCCACTTTTGCATTCAAGATTTTCTTTCCCTCTCAACACTTGAAGCACACAAAACTAACCATAACAAGAAAGGCACAAACTCAGTCAAGTCTTATGAAACCTCTCATTATAGAAGTTGGATTGCATTCCCCACCACATTTCTGACCATCTTTCTCTCCCACTCAAACCTCAATTCCATCTCAGTGCCTAAATGAGTTTGAAATTCAAATAGAAGTTCAGAGCTAACAAGAAATGAGAACAGGAGGATACACTCTTCATCAGTCTCTAACACTTGAAGCAGCTGCTGTTGTTAAGCAAGCAGTTGGCCTTGCTAGAAGAAGGGGCCATGCACAGGTGACTCCTCTTCATGTGGCAAGTGCTATGCTTGCTTCCGGGACCGGGCTGCTGAAACGAGCTTGCCTTCAATCCCATTCTCATCCCTCACAATGCAAGGCTCTTGAGCTTTGCTTCAATGTTGCACTTAACCGGCTGCCAACATCTGCGTCTAGTCCACTGCTCGGCCTTCATGCTCATCTTCCATCACTTTCCAATGCACTCGTTGCAGCCTTCAAGCGTGCTCAAGCATATCAACGCCGTGGATCAATAGAAAACCAGCAGGAGCAGCAGCCAGCATTGGCTCTACAAGTTGAGATTGAGCAGCTGGTTATCTCCATTCTGGATGATCCAAGTGTTAGCAGGGTCATGAGAGAGGCCGGCTTTTCCAGCACTCAAGTGAAATCTAACGTGGAGCAAGCTGTGTCACTGGAGAAGTACAACAACGACCAGAGTCAGTCCAAAGATTTCAAATCCAAGACCTTGGTTCTTGAAGACAGTAACTTGTATACCGCGAATCCAACAGCATTATCACCACTTGGAAAAACAGATAATAATGATGATGTGATGGCTGTGTTTGAGGCCATGATGAGCAGGCAATCAACAAATTCTGTAATAGTATGCCAACAAATAGCCACTGCCAAGAGTTTAGTGAGGGGAGTTATTGAAAAGTTCGACAAGAAAGACGTCCCTTGTAATATGAAGTTTGTGCAGTTCATAAGCATTCCACTCTTAACTCTAAGGAATGTTTCAAGGGAAGAGTTTGAAGTAAAGCTTGGAGAGTTAAGATCCTTGGTTAAATCCTGTATTTGTCAAGGAGTAGTTTTATATTTGGGGAATCTAGATTGGATTTCTGAGTTTTGGTCTAAATATGGAGAACAAAGGAATGCTGCTTTTTACTGTCATGTGGAGTATATGGTAATGGAGATCAGTAGACTAATACTCGGAGAAGGAGAGAATCGAAGGCTTTGTCTAATGGGAATTGCAACCTTTCAGACATACGAAAAATGCAAAACAGGCAAGCAATCTTTGGAGGCTCTTTGGAGGCTTCAACCTCTTAAAGTACCACCTGTTAGCAGCTTGGCTTTAGGTCTAAGCCTCAACAGGTAGATAGATCTTTACTGCAATTTTGTTGTCTATTTCAAGTTTAGATGAGTGTTTTTCTGTGCACCATGTCTAAGCCTCAATTTCTTCTTTGTTACCTACTACCAGTGGCATGCACCATTCTGTGAAAGAGGAGGAGTCAGCAGATGATTTTAACTGGCTACTAAGAAAGCAAGAAATCATGAAGCAGCTGGTTTGCTGTTCAGGTTGTTTATTAAGCTTCAAGAAAGAAGCTTCTCAATCTGGTATTGGTTCTAAACATGAGTTCATCACAAGTGGAAGTGGTTCCACTCCAGCATGGATACAACTGCATGGCTACAATGAGAACAGACAACATATTCATGATGTAAATCAGGTTGGGTTTCTAGTTTTTTACAGGCCAATCCTGAAACAGTTGGAGCACTCTTGGATAAAATCTTGATCCTTTCTTTAATCACTATACTATGCATGCAGGAATTTGATAAACTCAATGATCTTTGCAAGAAATGGAACTCAATCTGCACTTGTGCGCCCCATTTTCTTGAAAAAATCTTCAGTTTATCCTCACCATCTTCTTCCTCCACCTCAGTTTCATCAAATGATGAGAACAAATCTAAACTCCATCATAGCCATGGAGATTGGCCAATGGTGTTTGAGCCATGTCAAGCTTACAAGCAGCACCATATCTTTCAGCACGATAATAATGATAGTGAAGTTTGTACACCACATTTATCATCTTATATGGCAGTAGCAAAGCCTGAGCTTCGACCGAACCCGAGTTCTAGTCCCAATTCTGCTTCCTCTAGTGAAGATACGGAAATTTTACTCAAGTTCAGGGAGCTGAATTCAGACAACTTCAATATTCTTTGCACAGCATTATGCAACAAAGTTCCATGGCAGGAAGATATAATTCCTGATGTCGTTTCTACGATACTGAGATGCCGGTCTGGAACGAGAACAAGCAGAAGAAGAGAGATGGAGGAGTTGACAGAAAATCGGGGGGAAGAAAGCTGGCTTTTCTTCTTAGGTGCTGATTCTGATGGCAAAGAGACTATTGCAAGGGAACTTGCAAAGACCATATTTGGTTCCTATGATAACTTCATATCCATCAGCAGCTTCAGCAATTTCACAAGGACCAGAGATGATTCAGCTGAAGAGATGAGTAATAAGAGGCAAAGAAATGACAACAGTGGACGCCTTTACGACAGATTCTTGGATGCTGTAGGAGATAATCCTAGCCGCGTATTTTATGTGGAAGATCTTGATAGCATTGATCATTGTTCTGTCAAGTGTTTTACCAGAGCCATAAAAACCGGAGGTGTTAGGCTTGCTGACGGTCAGCTTGTCCTTCTCAAGGATGCCATTTTTATTTTCAGTTATGAAAGCTTCAACAGCCAATCAAGAGCTGCTTCTCCTATTCAGAAAGAAGGAGATGATCGGTCGGAAGGGAAGGAATGTGGACTCTTGGATTTGAATATGGCAGCAGAAGATGGCGATGAAAATGTGACTTCAGCTTCTGGGATTCTACTAGATTTGGTGGATAAGCAAGTAGTATTCAAAATCCCGGCCTTGTAAATGACACAATTATGCACCACAATCTGTTTTGTCATCTTTGCTTTAGCATTCTGTTTTCTGTTACGTTATGTTTTCACCAAACGGAGAGTAATTTTCCTTTACTTTGTACCGACAGGAATGATGAGGCTTCTGTAACTAAATCAGTGCACATCACTTAGTCTCGATCATTCTGTATGCAGCAGCATAAGCATCTATATTAACTTCTTAAACCAATCAAGTTTTTAAAACAATCAAGTTTAGGTAAAAGGTGTTGAAGTGTTTGTCCCACCCTGATTGGAAAACACCTGTGAGACTAAATTAAATAAGAATTGTGGGGAGAATCTATCACCTGATATAATGCTTTTAATGATAACACTCACATTCCAAATATTTATCCCACGTACACCCACACACGAAATTCGTATTTACGGGCTCGATTTACTCCAAGGCCCGGTGACCCGATTATGGGCCGGGTCAGATTTCTAGTAAAGGCAAACGTTACTGTTATGAAGTTGTGGAAGAAGAGAAAAGGTTCAGGGTTTTGCTTTCCTCAAGAGGGTAATTATCTTAATTTTGAGAAAACAGAAGATGTTCCTTGGAATAAAGAGGGATTAAAGAAGTTCTTTTTACCTTTGAGTCAGTTCAAGTAGACTGACTGCCTGAGAAGAAACTAGAAAGTTAGATTTGAATTTGCTGGGAAAATGTTTGTTTTAAGTGAGGCAGAAAAGTGTCATCAGTCTTTTCATGATGATATCTTGCCATTTCACCTACTTAACAAAGGCAATAACTCCTCTCACCTCTGCTCAGTGCTCCTATCTTAACTCTGGGATGTTGATCAGGGCTTTTAGAAGATTGCTAATTATTGGTGCCAGTCTCTATCATCACTTTCTCGAGTTCTGCTCCCATTATTATGGTTTCAATTATACAAGGACATGAAAAAGAGAAAGAATGAACCAAAAATATTCGAATGTTTTGTCAGTGTTTCAGTTAGAGGGTGTCTCTTAAATGGGACTCATAATAAGCTTCAACTTATTTCCTGTAAGGATTCAAAGAGACTAGCATGGTAAGAGTTGTGTGTTCCTACCTCACATTTGCTCAAATTAAGATGAGAATAGCATCATAATCTGCAAATTCTCATGTCCAAGAAAATCTTAAAGGAGGAAAGGCAAAAGCAAATAGCCACCAAGTGTGTCTTTTGCAAGGCAGTTCAACTTTTCTTGTTCTGATCCTGAGGACATATCAGCCAAGCTACAAGCTTATACACTCCCAATTGTGTTTGTATGTGTGCCTTTTGTACGAGTGACAAAAGGTGTGACTGTGTGGGAAAATGATAAATCACATTCCGGATCTGACTGCCACGTGGCAACAATTCATTGGACATGTCAGCGGGACCGACAAAGTGTTAAAAATAACATACACCTGCCACACCAATGAACTTCTGCCACATAGAAGAAGTTTGATAATATTGTACTGTATGAGTGTTATATATCATAACCGACATTGTGAGGGTTGGCATGGAGACAAAGTTTCCACACTGATCTTTTTGCAGTGTTTCTTTAGGAAAAGAAAAGGTGGAAATAGCTCTTTCAAGTCTCGTCATATTCTAATGCTTAACATGTAGCTTTTTTTTTCCCTTTCTTTCCAATGGAACTGATTTTTGCATGAAAGTAAGGGAAGCATTGGATCTCCAACTTATTATATTCTATACTAAAATCTCTCCCCCTCACTCAGACAAGCAGAAATGATGAGTGCCTTGGATCCCTCAAATATCATCAAATCGTAAGGTTCATATCCATCATTGGCATGTATTGAAAGCATAAAGACAGTGAGAAAGCAACCATTGATCATACAAGAAATGATTTATCACAAGAAAACTTTGACACTAAAAATGCAGGAAATGCATGTGGATGGACAAGATTGAGGCCCACAAAGTGTTGATAACAGCATCACAAAATCTTGTCGGCCCACATGGCATTCCTGCATTTTTAACTTTGATCATACGGACCACGGCAGGGGAAGAAGACTCAGTCAAAAGGTTTGATCAAAATACATAAAAAAGTATCAAGAATGTTTCTCTTTTTCTTTTTTGTTTATTATGAGATTTTGGATTTGGTTTTGATGGTACTGTTCCCAATGATTGTTCACTTATTCTTGTTGAATAGAAAAGTTTGGTGTGGGTAGTAGTGGTCTCTCATGTGCACCCTTTCAGGGAAGCAAATATTAATCTTAAAAGAGGAGAACAGTACCAACTTTTAATATTGCTGAAACCTGAAACACCTTCTTTTGCTTTGATAGTTGCTGACACAGCTTCATGTTTAGAAACAAGTAAATTCATCATTCTGCACTTCAACTTCAATCTTTCAGGTGTTAGGATTCATTCTGTACTGATCTTACACATAAAATACGCAGTTAGGACAACAGCATGGTTCGAAAAGCAGAGGATAGCGCTGCACTAAAATCACATGAGCACTGTTTAGTAGTGGTCACTAGCTGTGCGCAAGAATCACTTCATTTGTAATGAATCTCAAATTTATACATGCTTATATACAGAAGTTAACATTTATTCTCGGTAAACACAAAGTTCAGTTCAATATAACATATCTGTATACTACAAGGCAGGCAGAAGAACAATGAAACTGAGATAATATAGAAGAGCAGAGCAGAGATATTTTACACGGTTGGATCCTTTCCAAACCTCATCAATGCATGGGTAGCGAGCATGGATAACCATTTCCTTGCATCGGTGAGACGTCCAAGGATAGGATTACTGGATGTCTCTCCGTTCCTCAAGGGTTTCTTGTCCCACCTGTCACATACATATATAGAAAACATCATGAAGAAGAAATCATTATATTGATGAATGAAGTAACTATCTATATTCACATACAAGTCTTCGTGACGAACAACTTTGCCATCCTCCGTGTAAAGCTTGATGAGGGATATCATATCTATACCTTTCCCAAGGAATTTGTAGTACTGTTTGTTGTCAATCAGAATCTGGATGCCAAAAAAAAAACAATAGAAAAGGAGAAACTGAGTAAAAAGTGTTGTCCTACTAGAAATGAAAATCTGAAGTTATGGATCAATGTATTGACAAGAAATTCGAACACCGCCAGAGAGTTTTCTATACCTCCGTCTTTCCAGGAGAGAGCACATTTTCTTTAATACTGTACTCCACAATTCTAGATTCGCTAAAAAACTGAAGAAAATCAAACAAGAAGAAGAGAGTAATGCAATCCGTGGTTATTGGCCAAATTAGGAATAGAAATTTTGTGGCATTGGCTTGAATATGAAGACCTTGCCAAGAGAATAGAATGCAGACTTGATCTCCTTTACCCTGACAGCAACAGAGGCAATAAAGATGAGTTGATGCAACATTTCTACAAGGTAACCAAAATTCAAAAACTCGTTTTTTTACTAGGTAGCCTCAACTTATTTCAGTAGAAGAAACCATTATGAAGCATTATTTATTATAGCTTACCCCCGTGCGCGCATAAGCGGGTCTTCAAATGTGGCTTCTGGTGCATAAATTTCAAAATCTTGCGCTGTTGCCGTAGATCCATACCTGAACTCGATGCGTAGCAAATAGTTGACAAGGAAACGAGCAGTAAAATAAAGAAATTTAGACTCTAGTCTCTGATGTTTCAACATGCAGCTACACTCTAATAACAAAGCTATTTCCTTCTCGTCTGAGAGATCACTTTAAACGTAACTACAAAAGATGTTAACCACAGTTGCGCAGAATCATAAACCCAATCCAATAAGTTCTTATCAAAGAAAAATCATCTCCATTTCACAACAGTGTCTAGTGAAAGAGAGAAAATTATTTCAAGTTTATTGCTGAATCTAAATTCTGAAAAGGAATAGAATGATGATTCAAAATGTATCAATACGCTCCATCCCTACAATTCCACAACTTTCGCACATGTACTCACTACACTAACCCAATCCATCATGAATCAAAACTAACCAGGAATCTCAGAGATTTCTTAATATGAGTAAGTAGGGTTAGCGTAACCATGTAATGAAGTGAAGGGTATAACATAAGACCCAATAACCAGTTTGCAAAGGGAAACAAATAAGTGGAAAAGCTGAGTGAAAGTACTCACAGCTTGAGTATATGAGGAAGTAAATCATCAGATACATGTTTTGGTGCTTTGTCATCATAAGCTTCCTTGCTATAGCTTTCCCTTATTTGATCATTCTCAGTCCCTTCCGTGTCTTTAACCACCAACCAGAGGGAAAAAAAACACACACATAAAAATCACAACTAAAGGCACAGAAAGCAAACAGACGATAAAAACCAGAAGATATCAAATGAAATTGACTAGCAAGAAATGAAGAAGGTATAGTTACCTGGTGAACTTTTTCCCATGGTGGACTTGAACAAGGTTCCGTTCTTCGAACAAAAAGAATAGAGAAGAAAAGGTGTGGGCTTTGACAGGAAGCAATGGCAATAATGGCGGTCGGAAGCAAGTTTTGCGGCTGCGAACGAAGGAGCGTGATGGCCAAGAATTGGGGAGAAACTTCCAAGGGATCCACGTGGCGAACTTCTGACCACTTGCAGCCTGGTCAGCCGGTTGCAAAAGCGTGTGTTCATGTTGGGTTGGTCGATATTCGCTGAGAGGGGAAGAGTGAACAGACTTCTCTTTAGTTTTATATCGAGGTATTGAGTTTCAGTTACGCCAGTATTAAATGTCAAAACCATTTTTATTTCTTTAGCCTGTCATCATGGAATTAGACCGCGGGAAGCCCCCCAAACCCCCGAATAGCATTTCCGTTTTATTCACAAAGATGAATGTACAGAAGAAGAGCTCTAGTTTTTTATAATGGTTCAGCATTCGGAAAAGCTCCTGCCTTGAATTCGGTTTCAAGAATGGAGTTGCAAGCACCTAGTGTATGTATATCTTCCCTTCTACACTAGACTAAATGTGAAAGAACACTCAACTATACAACATAGATTACAACACAAGTGAAAATTTGCAAGTTGTTGGAGAACAGATGTAGCAACAGAGACTGCACAACTGGGGAACCGCATTATGGCATTATTCTTCTGTCCGAACAAGTTCTTAACGCTTTGGCTCATTTAAAATTTTGCCCTCAAAAAATTCACCAAGCATATGTTCAAGATCCTCCGGCGTGTATCTAATATACTTCTGGGGGTTCTTGCCACTTTCAACCAAAGGCCTGGTACATGTTATAAAAAGCACCATATGAGTGAGATGCTACATTGTTTGTGTTGTCCAGAAATGACCGAGAATTGTTTTGTCATAACCAGAACCACAAAGGATATGAGTCATTACCCGTATCGTTTAATGAAAGATCGATATGCTGGAAGCAGGACTTCAGCTACAGCCAGCCTTAGGGACTCTCTAAGCTCAGTGTCGGGTACTGTCCACTGAGTTTGCCTTTGATGAAGTTCTTCAAATTGCGCATTAAATGTCCAATCTAAATAATACAGATCCAACAAAATCATGTCAGATGAATAACAAGAGACCGGTAGCTGGAATGCTTGAGAATCTATTTACAAAACCTGTCTTTGATTATTGCTCTGGATACCCCACTGCTATTTCCTCCATCAGCACTTGCCATACTACCACCAGATGAAGTAAGGCCTTGAACAGAGAGGCTCTGCAAAATCTGCAGAAGAAAGGAAAAGTAAATATACAAGTTCAAAAGGACTAATGAATCTGGTTAACTTTTTATTCCTTCCCTGGGATGTGCGCAGACATAATGAAACTTATATAAAATCATTTGACCTTGGAGTCTTAGACATACAACATGATTCAGCGGCGGCATAGATGCATGATGTATGCTTATGTAATTGATTTGGACAATTTAACAAAAATAAACCGAAACCTTTGCCCAGGCAATCCTCTTATATTGGTTTGCATGCTGTTGCACGATCCTTCGATGTCTCTGGACCCAATCATCCCCTAACAAATCTTTGGCTTCAGACCTAAAGGAACAAGCGAAGGAGTTATTTCTCCTATACAATAGTAGCTCTATGGGCCACTTAAGTAACATAAAGTTGTGGCATTAATCTACCTGCGGACCGATCTGACCATATAGTGAATGTTGTTCATGAGAAACAAATGAGTCAGAGAGATATCTCTATATTGCTTAGACTTCCCATCCAAGTTAGTTTGAAGTGCCTGCATAACACGCATTGTAACAGCAGCGAGCTGAGAATCCGACTTCTCTCCCTTTTCAAATTCTTGGAAAAGTTGCTTCAAAGTGGATTGGTAGCTGGTAAGAGCAGAGTGCATAATCATTATAGCATTTTAATAGGAAAAAATATTGATATAACTCAGTTGATAAAGCAATTGAAATTTTTTTTTGTCAGGTAACTTGCAAGAGTAGGATAAAGCCAGCCCCTTACTCAAACAAGAATTTTACATAGTTAATCACATAGCTGGTCAAAGGATGGACAGTCCCATCTGCAACAGCAGTTTTCGTAGCATCCTTTTCAACTGCTTCTACAAAGTCCCCAAAAGTGTCTTGTGCCGTTTGAGCAAGCCTTTTGGTCAAACCCAATGCAGATTCTCTAATTTCATTGCAAGCTTTACCTCGGAAAAGTGTTTCTGTCTTCAAAGATGCAGCAATTGTTCTACTATTCAGTGATTGACAATTTTTGGAATCACGTCATGTTATAAAGCCTCAAAAGGAGATCCTACCTAATTTATTCTTGATTAAAACAAAACTATTGTGCCACAAATACAAATCTTGTTGGCCTAGTATGTGATGGCACAGATAACTAAATGGATGCAGGGAAATTTTGTAGCAATACGAGTGTGCATACGTTTTTACGATCTTCTAAATACTTCATAAGATCAATGAAAGTTGAAACTGAAGGACAGTTAAAAAGCATGTTATTGAAGACAGAGAGTGCTCGAATTACTGCTAAGAATATAAATTACATAAGAAAAAACATTTGGAAGCCCTACTAAGAAACAACTGGAAATTATCCAACATAACTTCTCCAAAAGTGTTATTGATAGTTTAACCATAGAAAAACATGCAGAAGCTGGCAGTGAAAACATTCACGGGATTGAACTTTTATCTGGGTTTACCCAAATACAAATTATTGCTTACCTCTGAGTGAAGTTCTCTCATGATTTCATACATATCTAAAAGCACAAATAACTTTTCAGGTGATCGCTTGCTTCTGGCAATAGCATCTCCGAAGCTAAGAAGTGCAGCAACGCTCCCTTCAGTAGCTTCAGCAAAGCATTTATCCATGAGAGAATCAAAGTTCACAAATATTTGATCACAAACTTTACGTTCTCCAGCAAAAAGCAGTTTGATCTGATTGAACATGATAACGTTTACTTCTTAAATCAATATTCAAGAACCATGTTAATTATGAATAATATAACTTACAGCGATCCGCATAAAATGGATCCAATTCCCAATCTTAGCTTCTAAAACTTCCCACTGCATCTTTTGAACATCATCTTTACTGAGCTTCTCCACTCCTAACTTGCGAAGGCTTTCTTCTAAAACTGGGGACCGGGTATCCCTGGTATCACATTGAAAGGGCCATATGAAAAGCACAGTAGCTGCATAGACAAGGTGGTGATACAGGGAAAAAGAAGAGCCACATCCACTACAAAGAGCAAGGTATAGACCGAAACTTCTTCTACCACGTCTTCTCAACAAAATATAGAAATATTACCTGTATATTCTCTGCAACTGCTTCTGATTTCCAGCGTCAACCATCTGCTGTGCTAAATCATGCAGCAATGGTAGAATGCGAGGAGGAATTAATGTTGGAGTAGTATAAGCTGAATTCTCTGCGTTGTTGTTTTGATGATCAGTGTGACCATTGGATGATGGAATCCTCACGCCAGTGTCTCCAGTTGATCCTGATGACGGCCGCAAAGAAATGGGAAGGCACTCAAAAAGTCGCTCAGGTTCAACAGGGTTGCTGAAATAGAAGAGAAAATATTTAGTTTGCAAATTTATCATGTAACTGGGCATAATGCAACAAGTTCAATTAGCGAATAAAAAATCAATAGGACATAACCATCAAGTAGAAGTAAAGAGGGAAGATGAATCCCTCAGAAAGAAACAATTTAGTCATCCGTGCCAGAGCATCTTAACAGCAGCCATCATAATTATTACACAGGCAAGGAAGGATGAGATTACCGCTGTTTGACATCAAATTGAAAACCAGACCTGTAAGACGACAAAATTTGTCTAAACTCTTCTTCGAGCTTCGATATAGCTTTGGCCAGTAAAGTATTAATGTGGTTAAGCACTCCAGCGCTACTCTTGAAGCTTCTATTGTTGCTGAAAAACTGAATGTTGTTCCTTAGCTGATCAATTGCTTGAAGATAACTCTCTAGATCTTCGTGTGGTCCTTTAAGAATTTTTGCTACAGCCTACAGGAAAGGTAGGAATACGATATCGAAAAAACAGAAAGATTAACTAAGATATTAGAAAAGAAAACAGGCAAGATATGACTTATGAAAAAGTTAATAAGCTGCAGAATGAGAAAATCAGCAGATTTCTATATTAGCCAGTTGAGTTCACGGATAAGAAAAAAGGTAGGCACAATCAACTCAACTTTCAAGTATTCTTACCTGGCCACTAAGATCATATTGTGACAATATGACTTCTGCAGCCTTCAGAGTTATATCAATGTTTTCATGAGCTCTGTGAATGGCATGCGTCTTAACCTGACAATAAAGATTCAACATTAATGAAGGGATAATGAGAAGCCGAGATGGATGATAGCAAATAAGGCAACTCAGACATCCATGTTGGGCAACAAAATAAGTCGAGGATTGGGAAACTCAGAAAAAGGGTAAAGACAAACAAGTGCCAACAAACAGAGAACTGGAAATCCAAATGAGATAACTTGGCAAAAAGGGAAATTGGATCAAATTATTCAAGTCGGCCCCTAGTTTGCATCATAATGAAACAAGGCGTAACAAATGAAGACCAGATCTTCAAGTTAATTTCATGTTTGCACTATCATTCCCGATTTGGTAAGAAACAAATGGGAACACGAAGACTTCCGTTCCCATAGAACTGAACAGGAATAACAAGAAAGAACAGATCAACGAATCTCTTACTTGGAACCACCCAAACGACCATTAAAAGGATCACAATTTTCATCATCCAATCAAAACCATTCACTTCCCTCTTCTCGACGCAGATAACGCCCACATCCAAAATGTAACAAAGAAGCTAACTTTAGGTATTCAACAAACTCTAAGAAGGTAAAATCACTGAATCCCATACTTGTGTTGGACGCATGGCGTTTTCAAGGGCGGAGAGTCTGTGGTCAAAGGAACCCAGAATGGAGACCATATTATCCGTCATGGACTGACTCTTGACCAAAGCCTCCCTCATCTGCGCTGCTCTATCACTCAGCATATCACTCGCCGCCACTGCGCCGCCACTTCTTCTCGCCGGAGCACCCATATCGTTACTTCTCTCCGACAAAGGCCAGAGAAAAGGGAAAAGACCAAGGGGAAGATTGGCCAAGGGGAAGAAGAGAAGGACAGTTGTCTCCGCGTACTATATTTACAAAAGAACCACCCAACAACATGTGGTTACTTGGCATTCATGCCAAGCCAAGGAAATCTGAAGATATGATCTTTTTCACTAGTGTTTTCTTTTACCAACAAGTCTAGTTCAATATGAAGAAAACAAGAAGGCACACGATTTCAAGGAATACTCTTCACCTAGAAGGAAAGTGGGAGAGTACATTGACATTACTGTCAATCATGAATTTATACTGCAAATCTTATTTTTTCGAAAAAAAAAATTTAATCTTCTTTATTATCAAAAAATACTGCAGGGTTGGAATGAATGAGTAAAAAATTGAGGGGCCGATGTGATTATGGGATAACGCTCAACTTTCCTATAAAAAAACGGTGGTTTGTGAATTATGTGATTACTATAATATAGCCTCTAACTGAAGTCATTGCAAATTTCGATAATTCTCCTACAATTATAGTAGGAAGGATAAGTTTGTTATGTTAAGTTCACGTGAATCAAAATTGGAAGAATTGTTTATCAACTATTTATTTTTTGCTTACGCATTCCAACTAATGGTTTTTGGTTAAGCAACAGGAATTGGTTAAAGTATTTATTACTTGAAGCTCCAAAAAAGATCCTTTTTAAATTATTACATACAAGAAGACCTTATCTTGTGGATTTCAGTTTCAAGTGTACTTTTTTTTTACCTGTTACAATGCGGGAGATGTTTTTTTCCCTTGTTCGCTGCTAAACTGGAAAATTCAATGGACCACGGAAGACTTAAATGGTGAACATATGAAATGGTCACCTGTTATATAAACTGATTCATAATAGAATAATGTAGTATCATTCTAAATTGCAAAAGCCAACAAACATTTCGCTTAAGTTAAGAAGCTGATGGAGAGCACAAGAGCGGAAAGCTCATAATGGGGTACATTCGGTGTCTACTATAAGAGCATTACAATGCATTACCTCCTATTCATTGTCTTAGAAAAGTGAATGACAGTAGCAATAAACGCATCACTTTCTGTGGTCAAAAGCAACTATGTTCTGGGGTTCACATTCCGGACTAAGGATCCACAAAACATTGAAATGAATAAACCATCCACAGATGTAAAAAAAAACGTTTAAGAACATAAATGATATTGGCCTAAATACTTCTACGTTGAGGAGGTTGATTTCAGTCTTTGTTGCAATCATATCCAGTAATTGTTTGTTCATTCAAAGCCCACTCATCACCTTTTTTCTGACATGATACACACACAATATGCTCCATCAACATAGCCCACCATTCATCCCCATCTTCTTCCTACACTAAGAGAACACAATCAGAGGCAAAGTTAATCAGACTTGG